>QVNV01014945.1:0-22985 GCA_014825455.1 Pseudomyrmex pallidus | reverse complement strand
TTTTATAATACTGATAAAGAAGATCATTTTGAACCCAAGAGATTAGATTTACATCGCGAGATTTGTTTAGACATAATGCGTGATCGCGCGAAGTAAAAGCCAACAGTTTGAAGGATGTGATTAACTTTATAAAAAATAACTTGTTACTTTCAAGCATCGCGGTAAAGTTAGTAAAACTAATAAAATTACTACTTGTTATGCCGGTATCAACTTGTACTTGCGAGCGGTCGTTTTCTGTGTTAAACCGATTAATAAATTACTTACGTTCGATAATGCTTCAAAATCTATTAAATAGCATTACTATAATACATTTGTATAAAGAAGAGGCTGATTTAGTAGATTTAGAACAACTAGTTAATGAATTTATATGCTAAAATAACATTCGACAAGCTACATTTTCAGTGAACAATAAAATATAAATAAGTAAAAAAAAAAAGATCATCTATGTACAATGTATATTTTTTATATGTATATTTATTAAAAATAATAATCTCCTTCCTCCTCTTTCTCCTCTTCCTCTCCTCTCATCTCTCTTTTCGTATAGCATCCTGTAAGATTTTAATAATTAAAATTTCAATTAACAAACTCACGTGTAAAAAGTTACATGTGAACACATATATATGTGTATACATATATATATATAAAATATATTTCGGCATAACATTCTGCAAAAATGGCTCTTACGACTTTTTCAAATTTCTTAGTTTAGACTTTCAGAGCCTTAAGATTCTTCATTAATTGTTTTCAAAGAAAATTTATAACATTTCTAGATTTAACGAGATTAAAGTGATGTGTTCTATATCTTTTATCGGTGACAAATAGTTTTAACGAATAGTTTTCACTCGATGAGCCAACCATATGTAGACGGCATTTTCCGAAAGATAATATATAACATCGGTAAGGACCAAAGTGCGATCTCTATTGAGATAAACATACCGCGCGGATCACTGTGAATACTGGTTAAAGTAATTGCAGCAAGTGGCAACCGTAACAAGCTCTTCAATTGATTAATTGCAGCGAGTCGCCCAAGGGGCTTCACATCTCCTCTTTCCTAGGAATCGACTCTTCTCGAAGCGATCGAGTTGCTCTCGATGATTCCAGAAACAATTTCTCTCGACGTTTTGTATTATGTGTTTGTTTTTTTTTTTTTTTTTTTATTTTTTTATACATCGTATATAATATGCCGCGACGAGAATTATGTTTGAAATTACGTAAGCGAAATGTTCGTAAAAAAAAAGTGGGGACTGATTGTGAGTATGAAAACATCTGCAATAAAATTCGTCGAATCTCAGTCGCGTGTCTCTCTTCTTCAAGACGATTTTGCGTCATCGTTAGCATTTAATTGCGCAAATGATTCATTGTCGTCCGAGAATCGTTCACCGTTTTGTTCGCGAATAAGGTAAACGACACACAAAGAAAACATTTAAATTTATAAATTAATTTATAAATACATAAATAGTTTTTTAAATTAATTTACAAATAGATACTTAATTACCGGTGTAATTTTAAATTAACTTCAAATTAATTTTAAGTTCAAAGTATTTTATCGATTCAAAAATAAAAGGACGTTTCTTATCTGGAAAAACGTGGAAATATTTCCTCTGGGCATTTTCCAAAATGGATTCTTTTTGTGGGTGCGGAGATTAGATAAATGCTCAAATCACCGCTTCGTCGTAACAAATCGCGTAACGAAATGACACCTCGAAGTGCTCGGTTCGGTTGCGTTTGGCAAAGCAAATCGCGGCGCGCGAATTATAACTTGCGTAATATGTCTTAATCTATTACCGACGGTCACATGCAGTCTGTAATCGCTCTCACGCCGCTGATAAGACATTCGCAAGCAAGCGAGCAAGCGCGCTACGACGCGCGCGAATGTCGCGTCGCACAAATAAATAACAACAAACCACATATCATTCATGTATTAGTTCTCCAATTATAGCGCATCTGTTAAGAGACACACAATATTCCACGCGCGTGGGATAGTATAAAATAAGAAACATGGCAGCGCCCATGATTTCGGAAACAAAATAAAAAGTCTTTTGATTTATCACTTCTGTCTCTAAATATGAGAGAAACAGAAGACGAACACGTCCTCTTATATTTGAAAATTGAGATAAATTTAGCTGCTCGAGTCCGTGCGTGCGTGGATTAAAAAATTTTTCTAATTTTTTTCAAGATTAAAACTCGAGATAAATATGATATGACGCATCGGAACTGCATCTAATGATAACCGATTGCGACTTTGCCACGCGCAACCACACGGATGTTCGCGTGCGCGGCAAAAGGAGTGCAACGAACGTCAAAGAAGCGAAAATAAGCAAAATTAAAGAAAAACAAGACACGGAGAAGAAGAGGCACATGACTTGATAGCGGGTAAACTCGTGACCATATACGTCCGATAAGCCGAGAACAATTTAATCGGACAGTATAACCGGCCACATACGTGTTCAGTCCTTCGCCGTCATGTTCAGGAATTACGAGACGTTCAGCAGCAGCAGCAGCACCAGCAGCAGCAAGCTGGACTCATCGCTGCCAATGTGAGTAATCAGACTTTAACAACACGCTCTGCTTTTTACGTTTCTATTTTTCCCACCGTCTTGATATCGGGCCGAAACGAAAATAGCATGCGCACGCGCTCAAACTCGCGATTTCACAATCCTAAGAGGAAGGATAAGATAAGAACGATTGTATTTTAACGATAAGTAACAAACGTTGTTCTGCTACTTGATCTCCTCGATCGACGGCGTTCACGGAGTGACAGGTTTATTTTAATTTTCCGAGCAATTCCAAACTTTATAACCCAGTTCTGCACTGTAGACCTTTGTATATGTATACATGTATTATAATATAAATTTTCTTTTGCTTACATAACTAATGACTTCGTGTTTTCGAAAACTTCAGATTACGAAAATAGTAGAAATAAATTTCCGTAAAAACAAATTTTTCAAGAATGACCAGTCATTATTGCAATCGATATATTATATGACTCGAATATTGTATAGATGGTAATAGTTTCGTTATATCGAAAGAAAAACATTTCGAAGCGTTACTCTGCGAGGAATTTTTTTTCTTTGTCTCTGAGAACCTCGCGCTGATATAAACTCATGAGAAAGATAATACGTAAATTAAATTTGCACGTTTGGCTATAATTATATTCGGTGATTGCAAAAGTTTTGATGGATTTCGTGATAAAAAAAATGGACCGAGTGATTTTATTAATTTTCCTCATTGCGTTTTCTGTTAACTTTTGCTGTTGTATTTAGCAGAGTGAATCGTTTTTAATAAAATTAATTGTGGTTTATTTTTCTGTCACGAAATTCATCAGAATTTTTTGCTTTATTTGAACTCGAAAGATTCCAAAACAAAAAAAAAACACTGAATGGTCTTCGAAAAATACGGATCGGTCCGTAAACGAGATAAAGTGCGAATAAAGTGCGTATAAAATGTGCTTACATATGTTTTGCATTCTTAGAAAGAAAAAAAAATCTCGGGTCATTCAGCTAATCGTGGCACATGTCACGTAAATACGACGCGATTACGGTATATTTACACAAATCCGCGTGACCGATTTTATATGTTTTCTTTTTTTCTTTTTTATTTTGCCTAAGGGGGTTTTTTGCCCGAGGAGGTTATCGCATCTCGCGTCTGTTAGATTTCACTTACCACGCGCAAATTCGTCATGCTCGAATTTGCGATAATAGCCGCAATAAATGCGTCAATACTGATAATGTCGGGACAGGAAACGGCGAACCCGAATACAGCCGCTCGTTTAATCTTTACCTTTGATTCTTCGATTGACGCATCGAATTAAATTTTCATCGATTTTTATTTAAGATTGCGCTCGTCGATACAAATCAAAATATATGAGTTCATAATTGCGTGAGATAGATATTAATTATAATTCTGCATTGTATTTAATTGGTTGATCTTTTTTTTTTTAAGTGTTGCCTCTCTCTCTCTCTCTCTCTCTCTCTTCTTCTTCATAAATAAATCTTTAATTAAACTTTAAGATAAAACTTATATATGTATATTTCTCTCTCTCTTTCTCTCTCTCTCTCTCTCTTGCTTTTTTTTCATCGCAGATGATAACTGCAAATTCAATGCGTCAATGTTATATTCCGAGTAAATATTAGATCATCTCGACGTTCTATCTCGAGATTGCCTGGCATTACGATTATTTCCAATTTGACCTCTCATCGCATTCTCTTCTATAATAATTGCTTATTACGAGCTTGGTTTTTTATCGCGTTCAGATTAGCACGTTTTTTTCTTTTACGTCGGAGTGTGTAAATTTATAAATTTTTATATGCGTCTCAATTTGTTTCAAAATGAGAAACAGTTCAAAACATTATTGTGTGAAATGCTATTCTTGAAAAACTTAAACGCGAGACAAAAACGCGTGATAATTGAGATTTCGATTTCTAGCAGAAAAATCAACTATATGACAAATATTTTTTGACGTCACATCGCGTAACCTTTGCTACCTCGAACAATGTGATGTGTAACAAGACGCAAGGCTGCTTTCGAGGTTGAATTTATCACAGTTTTTTTTACGGTAAATAATGCTTGCGATTCACGAACAACAAACGTGACAATTTCACGTCTGTGCGTTGCCGCGAGATACGGTACTATTTTTCTCAGATAACCGAGCGCGTTCGTGACCGTGGCTCTTATCGATGTCCGAACTAGATTATAAGCTCGGTCGCATGAATTTCTGAAAATGGGAGAAGGAATTTTAATGACTTCGCGCACCAATAGACCTTGTTGCATTACGATTATTTTAAATTATTTATTGTCAAGTATCAGAAAAATAGTTGTGTTATCGCATTGTGAATCACGTGTTCTCTCCTAGTTTATCGCTTTTGAAATGTTACATGAGGTGGAAAATAACATCATTTAAAGAACTTTCGTCATACATATTTGTTACAGTTTGGAAATGTTTTCCGGAGATATAATAACATTATTACAAGACAATGAAAATTCCTTGAGAAAAAAATACTAATTAAAAATATATAAAGAGTCAATAAAGCCGAACCTCGCAGAAAAATCTGTGTGTAACAATTTTCACAGTAATGAAATACTAATTTGTCAAACAATTTGAATTATGAAATAATACAAAATATGTAGCCACAGAATCGAAGCTAATTAATACTTTATGATATTTATCGACGTACTAACATAAAAAACATAAAAAAAAAATTAAATCAAAGCGTTCTGCAGCTTTACGTTTTGTATTATTCAATTAATAAATTGTTACACGCAAAAACTCGGCGATTTGGTTTTTTTATTGGCTTTCTAAAGTTATTAAGAAACCGAGTGTGAGAAGGAAATCGATCAAATCAATTCTCTTAGAAATCGCTCATATCATCCGCCATTGGATTCAATTGTCCCCCATCATCACTTTTATTCCCCAGGGATTCGATCTATTATTCATTAGACAAAATTCGCGCGCTCCCTCCCAGAAGAACATACGTCTTTCCCCTTCCGTTTTTTTCTTCTCTCCCTCCCCGTACTGAACCGCATATATAAAGCTTTGGCGCGCTGCAGGCAGCAGTACATTCGCTTTGAGCGGTTTGACTTGAAGTTTCTTCTCGTGTCAGACACTCGACTTCGCCCTCGACCCACGCGGCCAATCCGCTCCGGAAGGAAGAACAGATAATCGACGGATTATTTCACGAAAAGTCTCGTTCTCTTTTTAATTATCGAAAAAACGGCGACGTCCGCGCAGATGAATCGTTCGTCGAAAAAGACTCCCATAGGCTTTTACGAAATCGGACGTACTATTGGCTACACGGTCAGTCTCTGAGGGTAAAAAATTTGTTTTAAAGATTTTTCGCGGGGTTCCATGTTTTAAAATCGTACAAAATTCAGAGCGATCGATTTTCTCGGGAAAATCAGAATCGACGAGGACACACGAAGAAGAAAGTACGGTGATGAGCCGCAGATACCTCGGCAACACTTTGTGATCAGCGGACTGTGATATACCTGTATATTACTATAACGCATACGTATTATTATTATTATTATTATTGTAACTCTCGAAGAAGGTCAAGCCACGACGACAAGCACCATGGCAGAGTAAGTGGATGTATAACATTATATTCTGTTATCGTTTACAATCTTCTTCTTTTCGGCTTTCCGCGAGTAGCTTTTTTACTGCTCTCTTCCGCCGTATTTGATAAATTACTTGTTTCGCTCGCATTTACTTCGCGAAGTGCGGCGCGTGATGCTATTGCAAAAATGCCTGGCTCTGTTATATTTATTTCTCTTGAGTCTCTCGAGCGCATGTGTCGCGCGATACCGGTGACAATCGCCACGTTATTTCAGGGCCGACGACACACACGCTACGCTACTACGACGCGCTTCTTTTCCATTTAGGAAATCGCGGCGAATATGGTGTGAACGCGGAAGCCCGGTAAAAACCGCGAGCATCCCCGAACGAAAAACGTATTCTTCAATATCGCGTCCCATCTGACTGTTACGCAATCGCATTTTTTTTTTATATCTAGGCTTAATTGCGAAATTGAAATGACGTTATTAGGGACTATTAGTTGGCCTTACAGAGATAACAATTTTTTTATTTCAATTTATGTAATGAACAATTTCTTTGCTGAGAAAAATTCTGTTTCACTTACTCAATCGATACATTCTTCGCATATTAAAACGCTAGAATATGATTACGTTAGACTCTGACTATTTTTGTTCTGGTTAATTGTTCCAACTGCGAACAGATGAAAGACACATCACCGAGACAAAGTCGAGAGTTAGACGCGCTCTCATAATACGCCGCGAACACATATATATACGCACGCATGATCAACAAGTGATCCCGTCTCGCGAGCTCCTGTTTACGACAGTCCCGAACTCCGAATATTACACGAGCGACAATTAGAATTGCAAACTTTTACTTCGCTTCGACGAAAAAAAAAGAAGATACGTCTTTATTCTCTGTCGAAGTTGAACAATTAAACTCCGCGTGATTGATGAAATTGTTCGGGACACAAGCGATGACTCTTCGAAAGTTATCGGTCGTAAACAGAGAGATCGATATGTAAGTGCGATGTGATACAACTTCTGAAAATTCAATTGGCAAAACGTGCTTGAGAGAGAAGGAGAGAGAGAAAGATAAGTCAAAATGGATGTATTTTTTTTTTTTTTTTTTTATATGTACATGCCGAATGTTATCAAAGTTTTTGCGAAGTAGAACGCGAATTATAATAAGATAAAACGAAAGACGTGTCATCTCGCAGCGTTTTACGCACAACGCGTTGTCGCGAGTTTTATATTGGACACTCTCTTATTTATATTTAACCCTTCGTCTCTCTGCATTGTGGTGTTGACTAAACGCCGTCTGCGTTAACCGGGTCTGAGAGACCGAGACCTATTTTCTTACTGTTGTAGGCTTTAAAAGAGAATCTTCTGAAGAAAATTCTGAGATACTTCATAAAGTCTCTACTTTAACGTAGAAGCGAAATATTAAAACCCTTTTGCAAGAAAAATAAAAAATTCCAAGTGCGAAAAAATTAAAAATCCCCATTATGCAGACGGAGGGTTAACACTCTTGCGATTTTATCGGAGAAAGAGGAAAACTCGGTGAAGAGGAAAATGTCGGCTTCGCGCCGTTTGACAAATTCGCACGTCATGTGGCGCAATGACGTAACAATATTTGCCGATAGTTCGATAACACAAAACTGACGATGTCTGTATATAATCGAGACATGCCGATGCAATTAGTTAATGTCGATTTTAATGAATGAAACCGATCAGCTGGTGGTTGCGATGTCTCTTAAATTACAATATTGTCGTCTGCGCCACTTCGGTTTTAATTATTCGTCATCACGTTCGGCGCCGTCGATTCAACGACGCCTACAACGACGCGGTCCACGCACACGTTTCTTCATTATTATTCGGCAATTTACGCTGCGTCACTCTAATTTAAACGAAGAAAAATGACATAAAATCGATATATCGAGAGAAATTTTAATTGGAGATCCGAAAGTGTCGTGTATTTATTCGATCTTAGGGTCCGTCTCACACAGAAAATTTAAAATCTCCTTTAGACATCTATTATCTAGATATCACATGGAGCTGTTAACGTCTAATGGACATTTAGTAGAATTTTTGTTCGAACGTCATACCCACGAAGAAGACGAACATTTGTACGAGTCGATTTAAGCTTCAACTTGAAATTATCGCGCAGGATTTCGCGGTCATACGCCGGTTATACGCCGAAGAACTCTCACCTCGGTATTTTATTTTTACCGCGATGCAAATCGCGTAAATTAATTGCGGCATAAATCGCGATGAGATTCCCGCGAGCAAGAAAAGTCGGTACTCGCGCGATCGGAGCGCGGCGACCTTGCGACAAAAGCGATTTGTTACGAACGAGAACTCGAGAATAATATCGACGACGAGACGAAACCAAGCGGAAAGACGCGCGCGAGTTGCGAATATAACGACGACGGCTTGATGTTCGAGAGTTTCCACTTGGAAATGTTACATTTTCCAAGCTGCGCGATAATACAGACCTCTCGTGAGAAACGTCACGTGTGTCCTCCCTCTGCACGAGCTTCATGAACATAAATTCGTAATAATATGACATTAGATAAAACAATAAGATCCGTTTTAGCGTAGCACGCAGATGCGTGACTCCGCGACGCGCTCGTGAAAATTCAGGAAAATCGCACGTTGTCGCGCAAATTGAGAAAAAAGTTTTCAAAATCAATTAGAAAAAAAAAAAAAACTAATACTTAGCTGAGGATAAGAGAGAAACGTCACCAACGCTGCCGGTTTGTTACCTTTCACGCGCTTTGTTGAGCGAAACTCGTGAGTTTCAGTGAGTAATCCGGAAATTATTTTGACGACGCGATCTCGTATGGACTACCATTGAACTTCGTCGCGCGCGCGTGAACAAAGACACGATCGCCGGCGAAAGTGTTCGCAGTTTTTGGAGCACTCGCGTGAGTATCATCTTCGCGGAAAAAAACGATTTGCACACTCGTCCGAATTCGCTGCGTGCGTGCGAGATGCATTGTACATATTCGATATCGCGTGCACACACACACGCGTGTCTTCGACGCTCGAACGAGAAGAATTGCGCGCGATCAATTGATTGATGCGACGCGCGAATCGCGTTTTTTTCAACGCGTTACAACAGTTGTTGTTACCTCTCTCGAGACGATTTACAACCGTCGTTGTGTTTACATCATCTTCTCGCTCGCTATTATTTATCTTCGTTGGGACATGATGTAATTCGACTATTAATATCAGGGTCGCGTTTGTTTGTTCGGGACGCGACGTCTACACAACAGATGCTGCAGTCAGATGCGATATCTCGTATGCGATATGCATTACACTTGAACCTTCGCGCGCAGATCGTGCGAGGGCACGAAAATATCGCGCGAGTCCGTCATGTGTGCGGTGCCAGGATTCGCAAATTCGAGCTTGGCAACGCTTTGCGAATTATGCCAACTTCTAGAAGAGAATGAAAGTCAGCTGATCGAGCCTGACCTACGTCCGATGATATTTTTGTCCTTTGTTTCTTTCTTTGTTTCAAAATCTGAGATATAATATAATTTTTTTTAATTCGTTTTGCTCTCATCTTACGATATATAATAATTTGCGATATTGACTGGTAGCTCTGTGAGCTGGGAATTTAGAACTATTGAAATGTCTCTCTCTCTTTCAACTATACGTTCACGAATTATCCGCATCAACGCTTGGTGCGATAATACAATCGCACGGCATGGCGTTTCCTCGATTGTTGCAACGTCAAAACTACTGCCAAGAGAACAGTCGGATCATCAGGCGCACGCAGCATCTGTTCCAAATATTCTATGTATAAAACGTGACGCAGCGCAGTTTTCTTTTCAATTGTCTTTCAAATTGAAACATTGGTTTTAAGTTGTTGATTCGATCGTATATCATTTTTCACGACTGAATAATTTTACATCGTAAAACGTCGTGATTATATATTTGCATTGTTTACGCGAGAAATCAAGGACGTGACTGTTCATCCGACAATTCTCCGGAAATAGATTTTATCGGTTTTTGTTTCGACACGAAGCGCACGACCGTCGCACGAGAAAATTTCCAAGACGCTTCTGGTGCACATGCGGGTGAAGGTTATCCGATCGTTCTCGTCGTTTTGTTCGCGCATTGTAAGTGCAATGTGAATGCGTTTAACGCTCCGCGGAAAATTCCGCCACGCGCCGATGGGGTGGCTGTCGTCGCGAGACGTCGTCGTCGTCGTCGTCCGACGATGGAAAATCTTGAGAAATATATCGTGTTCTAATTCGGTTGCGAAGCATACGAGAGAGAGAGAGCCCCACAAAGTGTCTCGCGGCCTTGCAAAGTCAAGGTGCACGCATACAAAGAAAAATACATGGCGTGTCTTTGAAGCACACGCTGAATCATTCGGTAACCACTTTGTCTGTCACGTGCGGCGACGATGATATTCTTCTTTATCGAGACAAGCGTCAGGTTTGGCGTGACACTTTGAAAATTTATTTATAAGTCCCGATTTGTCACCTATGTATGCGGTAGTTGATAAAAAAGACGTTTTTGAATTGTCTCGTGTAATTGTCTCGGTTCTTTTTTATTCCCAATTTTTTTTTTCCTTTTCCAAGTATTCCCGGATTTTCGTAAAATGCACATTTGCGTGAGTGTGTGCGCGCGGTGAAAATTAACATTAATATAAGATTAGACAAAAATTAACAGAATAGATAAAATCGGATTTCAAAACGGATGTCAATGAACGTTGCAAAACCGCGATGGAATTCATGACGAGACGTATAACAGCTGTGCGAAAGTGGCAAACAACAGTGCGTGCTCGGCAAATCGCGTATGCAAATGTCACTTTTGTTGCGAGAATCGGTACCGCGTGTCGAATGAATACAACAAATTTTATTTACGTTACTGAAAATGACCGAAACTCAAGTCAAAATGTGTAATTTTTTAAAAATAAACATTTATTGCGTACTGTTGGCCATTTATCTCGTTTAAAATTTACGATAATTTGATCGATACATTATTTTTAATTGATTTTTATTTTTAATGTATCAATCAAATTGTATCGATGTAGTGTCATATTTAACAAATGTCGCAAAACCAGATATACTAAAGACATACAAAAACCGAATATTATTTGAAGTCAAATATAATTTTTTTTTTTTTTTTCAAACGATTAACACGTAGGATAAATTTTATCAATTACGTCTTCTCTGTGAGTAACATGTTAATATACTTTCGATCTTTGTGGAATCGGCAATACTTATTGATACAGGTGCGAATGTAGAAAAGCGCGAAGGGAAAACTGTAGAGGTCGATGTTGCGAAGAATATGATGTCGACCGTTGAATTCTTCCCATCGCAAGTTAGCCGTTTTCTCGGTGTCGCAATTAAACAACATCGAGAGAAAACGGTTAACTTCTTTCCGACGAAATCTCTTCTGACAAGTTATAAAACGCGGATAAAAAAAAAAAAACGATATTGCTAACGGTACACTTGGGTTTTGATAAGAAGATAAACGAGAGCGACAAAGTTATCTTCATTACAAAGTTTGCGCACGACCTGGAACTTACACGCTCGTGTCAATTTGTGTAATTAAAGCTTTTCACTCGTGCGTTAGAACGTTATTGTTAATAATTAAGAAACTACTTGTACATGCACAATTTTGTCGACACTTCTGTCGCATCTGGCAAAATTCGACGAGAAATAACGATCGTCTTTGCGTTATTGCCGCGCTCGTAAACGTCGAGAGAATCAAGTTTCCTTCGTTTCGAAAAGTTATGGCACTCGGTGATTATGTCATCACAAAACGACGACAACTTCGCAAAACAAACCTGTGGAAAAATCTCATCGTCAATTTTCTGTCTCGCGAAGATTTCGCAATTCTCGCAAAACAATTTCTTCCAACAGTGGCGTTATTATGCGACGACGTAGCGCGTCTCAAACGCGCGTGTTGCACGTTGAAAGACACTTCGAGAAGAAACTTCTTCATTTCTTTAGCCACAGATAAAATGTATACATTTGTAATTTTTTTTTCTTTTATCGCGACTAGGACGAATACGGCAATTTGAGCCGCTGTCAAGCATTTAGGTCGGTTTTAATTTTAGTCTCGTCAAATCGGAGCCAAACCCCTGCATTGGCGATGCGACGCGATAAAACTTGCGAGCGTGCACGTGTTTATATGACACTCGTCGCAATAATCGTCATCTAACGAATTAATCCCTTTTTTTTTTTTTTTTTAATCTCGAGGGTTTCAATGTGGAAAGTTTCCCGTTATATCTCGCAGCGTTCTCAACATCTGCCGTTTTATCTGTGTGTGACGGGCAAAAATAATTGTTATCTTCTCACTGCGAACCGATGATAAATAGAATGAGTGTTTGTGTCTCTGCAACGATGCAACGTTTGAAAAAAAAAAGAAAAAAAGTTTGATTGCGCTCGAGCCTTGCATATTCTTTGAATAATTACGACCAATGATAAGCGACAGAAGTGACGCCTATTAGCTATGCGAGACGATTTTTATCGTTTCACGTGTAAATAATTCATGCGCGTGAATCTAACGTATTCATAAATGTCTATTGAATAAATAAGCAGTTACATATATAATATACATGTATACGTGAGTCTGTTACGATATACATGGCGATAAGTAAAATATTTCTGCGGAGGAGAAATAATGAACTTAAATAAATTATCGTTTTGTAGAAAAAAGAAAACAACAAATTTACATCTCACAAGAGGAGAATTCCTTGTTGACAAAAAAATGTCGCGAAATAAGTGCAATTGTATCTCTTAGTTTTACGTGCGCGTATGTTCGCCGTTCTCGCAAACAATATCACGACCGCGGGTTTACTAGTTTTTTATCGTTTTGTTTTTGTTTTGCTTACAAGTTGTCACATTGTGCTTGTTTTTCCGTTGCAGAAAGAATCACAACGACGCAACAGACCCGGAGAAAACCTCTCTGGTGGACTCGACGATCCCATCATTGCTCCCGAAGATCCCCTCGAGCAAGTTGCTCGATGACGAGAAAACGAATCTGACGGTGAACGGCGACGCCGCGAACGGGATCTCAACAAACAACAATGATCCCGAAGGCGGCAACGCGATCAAAGGCAGCGCCGTCAGACAGGTTCTGGCCGCGTTGGTGGCCCAACTTGGCACCATCAACACCGGCATGGCATTCGGTTTCTCCGCCATCGCCTTACCGCAGCTCCAGGAACCGGACAGCATCATTCCCATTGTGCAGGGATCGACGGAAGAATCTTGGATTGGTACGCAAAAAAAAAAAAAATCTATGCAATCTGAAATCAACAAGAACTTCCGTCGAATTTATGTTCGCACGTGATTAAATAAAATAAAATATTATTTTAACCGGATAATAAAAATACATTGTATCGATGATCTTTCTTTTCTCTTGCAGCTAGCATGTCTTCCATCGGCACGCCAATCGGCTGCCTGATGTCCGGCTACATGATGGACAGATTTGGCAGAAAACGCTCGCTCATCATCACAGAAATTCCGGCGCTGCTCGGCTGGTTGCTCATCACGTTCGCGACCGACATACGCATGATCTACGCCGGTCGCTTCTTCGTCGGTCTGGGATCGGGCATGGTGGGCGCGCCCGCGCGCGTCTACACAAGCGAGGTGACGCAGCCGCATCTACGGGGGATGCTGATCGCCCTTGCGAGCGTCGGAGTGAGCACCGGGGTGCTGATCGAGTACTTGCTCGGCAGCCTGCTCGCGTGGAACGTTTGCGCGGCCATCAGCGGCATCCTTCCGCTCACCGCGTTGCTTCTGATGTTCTTCTTCCCGGAGACACCGTCCTACCTCATATCACGCAGCAAACCTGAACAGGCGAAACGGGCGCTGCACAAGTTTCGCGGCAGTACTTACAACGTGAATCAGGAGATGGAGAAGTTGATGG
Organism: Pseudomyrmex pallidus; assembly: GCA_014825455.1. Classification (NCBI taxonomy): domain Eukaryota; kingdom Metazoa; phylum Arthropoda; class Insecta; order Hymenoptera; family Formicidae; genus Pseudomyrmex; species Pseudomyrmex pallidus. Next base: position 9,056 of record QVNV01014945.1, on the reverse strand, counting down.
AGTTCTCGAATAAGAACAACATCAAACGGCTCACCGGTTTTCGGGAAATCACGAGCGCGTTGCTGAAACCAAACGCGCTCAAACCGTTCACCTTGCTGTTTCTTTACTTCCTCATATATCAGTGGTCCGGCACCAACGTTATCACGTTCTACGCGGTCGAGATCTTTCAAGATTCGGGAGCTAGCATGAACAAGTATCTGGCGGCGGTCATACTCGGAATAGTGAGGCTAGTCTCCACCATCGCAGCCTGCGTTTTGTGCAGAAGATACGGTCGACGACCGCTCACAATGGTGTCTTCTGTCGGCTGCGGTTTCTCCATGATAGGACTGGGCAGTTACATGTGGCTGAAGGAATACTGGATAAACAACAACGTGCCGTTTATCGCCACGTGGTTCCCGGTCGTTTGCATATTCTCTTACACCATAGCGTGCACTCTCGGCTTCCTAGTGATACCGTGGGTAATGATCGGCGAGGTTTATCCGGTACAAGTACGCGGCATAATCGGCGGTATCACAACAATGTGCGCGCACTCGTTCATCTTCGTCGTGGTCAAAACCTATCCGCTTCTGGCCAGCGTGCTCACTCGTCACGGTACTTTTATCCTCTACGGTTGCATATCTTTGTTTGGTACAATATACTTCTACATGTGCCTACCGGAGACCAAAAATAAAACGCTGCAAGAAATCGAAGATTACTTCTCCGGGAGGAGTGACAATCTGATACCGAACAGAATAAACAATAAGCCAAAGGTTTTAGAAGTTAAGAAAGGTCAGATATTACCGTGACAAGGACCGTATTTTGATTCTTTTTTTTTCTTTTTCTTTTTAACATCGCGCGACTACTTTTGCATGACTTTTACGCGCTTGTAAACAATCTAATTTTAGTGTTCTCACAAAAAGCATTTTATTTCAAGTACATAAGTGATCATTTAAACCCGTTGAGGAATATAATTCATAATTCTCTAAGAATGTTATTCATTTTTTTACGAATCTAATAGAGTATACGGGCGAAGTACTCAAGAAAAACTCGTTTATTTTGTGACAAATAATATATCGACTTTGACACAAGATAAATAGATATTTGTAAACGCATATAACAGAAGAGATGTGCAAACCTGATGACAAGATATAAAAATGTCTATTCGATGACAAAAATAATCGCACATTATCGTTCCAACACATATGTTGTCGAATTAATTATCAAGGGGAAAATCTTGTCCGAGTGTTTTTTATAAAAAATTTATCGCAGCATCAGATTGCTCTGTTTCTTTTTTTATAAAGCACATTTAGTTTTTTTGTTTTGTTTTATTTAACATATATTGATTTCACGCACGACCGCGAGTCAAATATAATCGCGTTTGAAAACTGATGAAAAATGTATTTTAATCGATCGCAAAATCGATCGATAATGCCTTGATAATTTAATATCGTATGCACGAATGTGTGAAAAACTGATGCTATTTATTGTATTATAGTATTAAATTTTGAATGTGTATGTGTGCGCGAGAGTAGTGTGTAATAAAAGAATGATGATGAGAAGAATGTTATGCAAAATCTGATAAATGCATTATATATATATCAGTAGACACTAAGGTTTTAAACTCACGGAAAAAATCGTGTTGCGACGGCAACTGTAGTATTTAATGAAACTCAGAATTCTCAAAGTTATAATTATTGTTAAGTCCAGACGCAGGTTCTCTCGTTAGCCATTGTCGTCATGACCGATCCACAATTATTTCGTGTTAAAGAAACGAACGTGCAAAAAACTTATTATTCTACTCACAAATGTCTTAAAGTGTGAATATTGTACATATAAAAAACGAACTTTAACGAACGAATGATTGTATATATGCGAGCAACTTATTTTTTATAAAAGTAAAAAAAATTAAAAACCTAGTGCTCGTTTAATTCTGTGTTTCTGTTTTTTTTTACATATTTATTATTTTATAACCTTTTATACTTCCCACAAAAACAGAGTGATTCTCATTCTTCCTCGATCAGTTACGGAATAATCAAGACGTACGTTTTGTCACATCGCATCGCGGGTTTTAAGTTGCGAGAACAATCGAAAATAACACGAAAACGTTACATGATCGAAACGTTATCTCTGTCAAAAACACATAAAAACACAAATAAACATCGCGCATAATCAAAATACATCGAAGATATATGATATTTCGTTAATAAAAGTGTATTACAATTTGCTTTTACCAGTTCCTTACTCTTTCATCGTGATTTTCGAATATAAGCAGCGTTGCCGTGAAGCTTGTGTTTTCGACCGAGCTAGCGTTCTCGATGTAACGTTTTTGTGTTATTTTCGATTATTCTCGCAACTTAAAACCCGCAATGCGATATGACAAAACATACGTCTTGATCCCGTAACCGAGGAAGAATGAGAATTACATATTTTCTTATATCAGAGCGTTGCCGTGAAACTTGTCAATACGTGACGTCACGCAGAAGGAAGGGTAATTTACCTTTGGTAGAAGCTAAGGTTAAAATATTTCCCTCACTAATTTCCTACCAAAAGTAAAAACCCTCTCTACTGCGTGACGTCACGTGTTGACGAGTTTCAACGCTGATATAAGAAAATATATTACAGTAGAACTCCAGTAATTTCAAGAAGTACAATTTCGACTTCTCCTTGATAAACGGTCCAATAGTTTTCCCCACTATTCATGATTTTCCGATATTTTTGAGTGACTGCGCAACTCGTATCTTTCGTCTCTTGCTACGAGTTGATCGCTGGAAGGGGAAGAAAATGGAAGGGGAAGAAAATAATTTTGAATTTTAGAAAGAATCATAAACACAAAGAAACCAATAAACCGTTCAATCCACGGGTGTAGGTGGCAAAAGGTAGATAATATTAATACAAAAGCATCTTCTTAAATAGAACGTTTTGATCGTGTATATTTTCGCGCGATTATCTTCAGCTAACAACTATGAAGATAATCGAAAATATACACGATCGAAACGTTCTATTTAAGAAGATGCTTTTGTATTAATATTTATCTACCTTTTGCCACCTACACCCGTGGATTGAACGGCTTACTGGTTTCTTTGTGTTTATAATTATTATTGTTTGCCGTTTTATTATATTCATTTTAATTTTTAGAAAGAATCAGAGTCCCATGTTCTCGAAATTACTAGAGTTCTACTCTATTCCCTCATTCTTCCTCAGTTAGTTACAGAATCAAGACGTGTTTTGTCGTATCGCGCATCGCGGGTTTTAAGTTGCGAGAATAATCGAAAATAACAAAAACGTTACATCGAAAACTCTAGCTCGGTCGAAAACACATAAAGAAAACTCGGAAACGTCGCGCGTAACCGGCACATCGAATATATCAACAATATTTCACTAAAAAAAAAATGTATTACGATTTAATTTTATCAGTTTTCTACTTTTTTATCGCAATTTTCGGATATAAGAAAACATCGAGTATATATCGGTCTTTCTCAAGTCGAGATACATACGTTATAGTAATAATTCTTCCTCAGTTACAAGTTTAAGACGTACTTTATCATATCGCGTCGCGAGTTTTAAATTGTGTTAGAATTGGCAAAAGTAACACAAAAAACACGTTACATCGAAAAGCTACCTTGGTTGAAAACATATAAAAAACAATAACAACTCGGAACTATCGCGCGTTTCATAATAAATCACGCTTCAAAGAAATTTAACATGTTGTTGAATAAAAATCTATATTACGATTTTCACTTTTATCAATATTCTATAGCGATTTTTAATACAAGAGAATACTTGATATCATTAATAGCGATTTTTCTCTTTGTGATATAGGAAATGATAGACGCATACGTGTGACAGAGTCGGGATATGTACGTTGTAGTTATTCACTCCTTTTCGGTCAGTCAAAGAAGCGTAGATGTATTTTATCCGCATCGCGGATTTTAAAATGTGCGGTCGAAAACAATAACTTGAAAATATCGCGCGTAACATAACGCACTATGTACTTTGCGCGCGCGAAGAGAAAATAAAATCATAAAATCATATAGATAATAAACATGCATTCGAATAGCGTGGAAGAACCTTGACTGTCAGTCACTTTCGATCGGTCATGCAAGTGAGTCGTGTCGAACGCTTTGAGAGGGTACGAAGAGAAGACTGTTGTAAACAATTCCTGATATCACAATAATACGTAACTCCGTCGTAGACGGTCTCAAGTCCGTTTGAGAGAAAAGAGGATGGGTTGAAGGATGGAATCAGTTGTTTCTATCCTTCGTAAAAAATAAAATATTTTACGTATTTTTTAAATGTATAAATATGTAAGGATTTATGTATCACTAGAGTGACTCTTCTTTTTCGCCTTTTGAATTTTTCCGCGGCACCTTCTAGAATAATTTCACTTTTGCTAAAAAACTAATCTGGGAAAAAGTTCAGTAACGAATCGATTTTATTTGATTATCTTTCAACTTATCGATTCTATCGAAAAACACGTTAAACACGCGTTACAGATCGCGGTCAGAAGTACATTTTAATTAATTGATTTTTAACAGTCCCTTCTAGAATAGTTCTAATTGCTACAAACAATTATAAAAAACTTTTAACCAAGAGTAAAGAAGAGTTACTCTAATATATCACGTTAAAAATTATGTTACAACATATTTTTCTCACTTTAATTCCTAGTAGATATATACTTGTTTCGATACGTATAGTTACTAATATTTTTTTTTATCACGTGAGAATTTTAATTAATAGAAGTTGAATGCAATTATTACAAGATAAGAAAATTGAAAATTGCAAGAAATCTCTGATGTATAAATTTTAATAAAATGATAAATATATACTTCTTGAAATTGCAACTTTTCATACATGAAGATTTGTGTATTATTAACTTATATATATGTAACGTTTTTAAGAAAATAAGAAAGTAAAATTTATAAAGAGCAAACGGGGCTTGCAAATAATGATATGAAAGAAGATTTATTTACACTCCACAAATTCTAATACTGCTCGCTACAACCTTGTTTTCTAGACAGTCATATATATCGTATGGAAAGTTGCAAATCGTTTCATCTTCGTTTTAAAATCTCAATATTTAACTTTCATGACTCAATATTTAACACTCATAACTCCTTAAATATTGAAGATAGAGTGTTTGCCCATAGGACCTTTTTGTCATCCCTCGTCGAGATCTACACGGTATCATTTTTTTTATATTCTCTCTTCTGAGTTCACGGATCATTTTAATTCTAAGAAAATAAAGAAATAAATCGAATTGACGCTCGCGGTATTTATACTTGCAGAAACGCGAAACACATCGTAGTTTTTTATTTTTTGATATTAATAGCCGCGAAGGACGATCTAACAATAAGAAAATATACTTACTTAATTACTTTTCATTCTGTTTCGTAGCAATGTTTTTACGGTTGTAAGGATTTTGATGTTGCTTGCTACAATAGTCTTTTTTACAATTACACAGTTTGAACATTGTAGATAATAGTAACAAATTATAAATTATATTTACAGCTTATATCACAAGTTGTGTATAACGTTTGTATTTGAAAGACGTAACAAGAGTTGAATTTTCGCATAAAAGTTGTACAAAACGCACAGATTGTTGTAGTTTTTGTTGTGAGAAATAGTATTTATATACATACTTTTTGTCGCATAGTTTGTAGATATATTTTGACCAGAAATGCAAAGGATTAATTAAATTGTAATTGTAAAGATGTATGTGGGCGAAGAGATGGATCCGGTAATGAATTAGTACCTGAAGTGTTCCTTCGTAAATTTAAGGATCTACTCTCTTGTTCCGAACTATAAATACAAATACATATAAAAATATGTACACACATTATATAAAAAGCTTACACATTTTATAAATCGATTTATAATGTTAGCATCGCTCATATGACTCACCAGCTCGCGATATTTTCATTATTGATGCTTTCCTTCATGAACGTTACCAAGCCGTATGAATTCTTTTTATCTAAAGTTCCATTATAAACTAACAGATCATCGACTAATATCTACAAAGTAAAAATATTATATAAAACTACAAAAAAGAAGTTAGAAAATTGTATCAAAACATGCGTGTGTGCGAACGATTTCTTACTGCAAATTCTTTAACTCTTCTTTGCGAAGTTTTTCCATAATTCCATATTTTAATTGCCGACACGGTAACGGGATGATAAAATATAAGATATACACGATTTGTCTGAAAAATAGCGTATCAACAACAAGTTTTTAAGTTTTTTAATGATTCAGCAGAAAGCGACAATTGTGATAGAAACTATTCTATTCTATGCAATCATTTATCATTTTTTGCATAACACTACACTTAGAACTTCATTCTTAAGTTTATCGCATTGTGGACCCCGTTGGTTTTTACTGATAAAAAAACTTCTAATTTAACACTTTATTTTATTCTATGATAGAAACTAACTACTAACAATTGTTGCTTCATTTAACACGTTTCGTGCCGAGCTCGAACTTATTAACGTATATACGCGTTTAACGTGTACGGTGTACGATGTACCATCGGTGACACAAGTGACACGGAAAGTGTTAAATTAGAAGTTTTTTATCAGTAAAAGCCAACGGTCCACAATGCGATAAACTTAAAAATGAAGTTCTAAGTATAGTGTTGTGCAAAAAATTACAAATGATTGCATAACAGTTGTACTGAACCAGTTATCATTATACCAGTTATCAGAAGTACAAATATCTTTACTTACTTGTCCAGGAAGTATAGGAGCTAGCCATGCATGACGTCCGTCTTTAGCGTTATTTATTCCATCGATTAACTTGTCTGGTGTACGAATATCATTATCTATACCTTCTATTATGTTAACACTCTCAGGAAATGCTGCTATATCTATAAGAGAACCAACTGATGTAAATCACAATTAGCGATAAACATTAATAAAACTAATTTGACAATATAAAAAAACATTTGAAACTATAAATCCACTTTTTCATTAAAAAATAGAGTAATCAACATAATGAACCATAAATTAAACGTACTATCTGTAGTCAATTTGATTTCATTTCCATAATAGTCATATATTTGTATCCCGTTCAAACCAACGTAATAAGAATCTCCCCATGTAGAAAAAATTACTATTTGATAAACAAATCCTTGTGGCATTGACGGAGCTTCATAGTTTGAATCCATACACTCAACTTCTGCACATATAAAATATCACAATATTATTTTTTTTTTCATGAGAATACGTTAATTGTTATTAATAATAAACATTTACTGAGATAATACCTTCAGACGATTTAATTGAGTCAGAATGATCAGATACTTGGGCAAATATATTACTGATAAAACTAATTTCTTGAACAAAATCATAATGACAAGATCCTGGTGCACGTCTTAACAAAAACCCTTCGTAATTGTCGCTATGTAATTGTTTGTCATCTAATTTAATTAATAATTGTTTTACCTAAGCAAGCAAGATCTACGTGTTAATTGCAACTATGAATTATGCAGTTCATACAATTAATTATTTAAAAATATCAAATGTCTCACTCCACAATAAGATAGTTCTAAAGATGCATTGTAGTTCCAAATCCGCATTCCTATTAGATACGTTTCCTCATTGAAACTAACAGTTATCATAATTTTTTTATCGGATGTTACATCAGTCAGCCACATGTGATCAATTTCAGTTGTGACATTATACCCGTCAATTAATCTGTTTAAATGTGTATTGCCGACATTGCAGTGTAAATTGGCGTCTATTAACGGAACAGCTACACTTTGTTCTCCGATTAATTCTATACCAGTAAGACCTATAACGAATATGTGCTTGTGAATGCTTTTATTCCCGCAGTAAACACGTCAGCAGCAATTATACGTAATGCCGGCAGATTGGCGACAAATTGCTGCCACTTGCATGCGAATTGCTGCCTTTTTGACAATTGTCTGTTTTCGACAAGAGTTTGTATTAACCCCTTGCCGTATAATGACGAGTGAAACTCGTGATACTGACTACGGGATAAACATGAAAATCAATCCGCAAGCGACCGCAAAACGTTTCTTTGTTCTATTCAGCGAGCGACTTTGTTTTTCACTACGGCTTGTGCGATAACGCAAACTAAATCGTAGTACGGCAAGGGATTAATTGTATTTTAATATAAAAATGTAATGTAATTACTTACCAATCAAATGTTCCAAGCCCCAATTAGAAATAATAATTAACTGAACTTCTCTGCAAGACAGAGCGTTAGAAGTTGTATTGTAAATTTTACTATCAGTATATGAGTTAAAAGAACTCTCAGTAAGATCGTTACTTTTATGTCTTGCTGAAGTGATCTGTGAGAAAAATAATGTTGTTATTATTTCTGGATAACTATATTAAATGCAATTAGCTTACTTACATCGTTAATTGTTGCTGTTATCGGGCGAATTGTTTCTTTCTCTTCGTAATCTGACATCTCATTATTAAGTTCTATGAATATATTATCGTGCTGTGATATCAGTTCCAGGATATTTTCATCCGTCGTAAATAATATGGTCTATATCAGTTAATATTTGTGCATTACATTCAACATTTTCAAAACCTATACTATATAAAATCAGTGATGAAAGATCGAGCCGGCCAGCAACAAAAGTACCGAGGTGGTGGGGGCATACACGCCATAAGTTCTTACTTGAATGCATGCCCCCACCACCTCGGTATTCTTGGTGCTAGCCGGCTCGATCTTTCATCACTGTATAAAATGCCGAGCAATAAACCGTTTTGCGAAAAAATTGTTTTTTTTACACACTCTTTAAGTGAGAGACTGTTTATTTTTCTCGCGAAATCGATTCATTGTCAGTTATTGTGCAAAAAAGGACTGAGAAGATTGCTATTAATATTTGACAGGAATGCGCGTGAAAGAATCACTGTGTATATGAATTATAGTAATATACAGTACACTTTTCCCATAATGCCGAGATGGGCGGTGAGAAGAAGATAATCGGTACCCCCACCACGCCTATCCGTTCTGGCAATACGAATCGTTCAAGACCTTCTGTATACTGCCACCGTAACCGTAGATTGTTTTGTTGCGTCGTTGCTTATATTTTTGTTCATTTTTAC
>QVNV01014944.1:0-20443 GCA_014825455.1 Pseudomyrmex pallidus | reverse complement strand
ACATATGGATTTGTAAATCTTTAAACTGCTCTCCTCTAAAATTTGCGTTTTGGAGTTACGGGATTATACGTAGGGAGTGACGATATATAAATAATTTTTTTTAGGTACAAAAGTTCAGATGAAAGTAATTAAAGAGTGTGTACACTTTAATGCAAAATCTATGAGATCTGCGTTGCAAAGCACTTAATCAAACTTTCACTTTTGTTCGAAAAATCGCCTCAAGGATCCGCGGAACATTCATTGGAAAGTTTCAGTGCCGCTTCAGAGATCAAAGGATCGTCGTGGCCCCGTGGCGATAATAAATTTCCCACAATTAAAATATTTTCGGAAGCACCGGCCCTTGCCGCGTGTCCTAAATTACGCGCGCAGACCTTCCGCGAGCATCAAATTAAAATTACTAACCGACGCGGGACCGTAATTCATTTTTCAAAGGGATGGGAGAATACTTGTTGAAAATAGTAAAACAGGACGCGAGTGTTCTCGTGTCTCCCGCGTTAATCGCGACGAAAGCATGTCCGTCGCGCGTCGACCGACGTTGTCGCATGTGGGTGTTAATTGCGACAAAAAAATAGTCTGTGTGATCTGTTATCGTTGTAGAAAGCTCGTGTTGATTAATGCGAGCACATGTGAATGCCAACGAAACTACAAAAGCTACAAAATATTCAATGTTACCTACTTGTAACATTTTTCCGCACTTTATTTGTAATACAAATACGTAAAATTAATATTTTGCATTTGCGTTGAAAATACAAAACTAATTGTAAGTATTTAAGAATAAAAGATGTATCACAACTTTTTTTTTAACGACATTTTTCGAGCGAATAATGCAAAAGTCGTAAAGTCAAATCGGATCCACGAAGGGATATCATTTGTATGAAACGGAACTGCGATATTTTTTATATGGAGGGTGTGAAGAAAAGAAACAAATGTCACTTCGCCCGACATCCGGGATGAAATCGCCAAGAAGAAAGATATCCTTCGCACGCATATTTCTGAAAGTGTCAAGGCGACGCGTCACCCTGGAGGTCACGTCAGTGTCGCGGCTGCTGCCACACGGGGCCATCCCCGGGAGACAAACCGAGGATAGCCTGGGGCAGGAGAAGCGCGCGCACGTGCTCGTGACTGTGCACGTGTATTCGCCGTGTGTCGTACAACACGCGACGGCACACAGAAAAGCGTCGCACGTCCCGGGAACGTCTGAGTGCCGTCGACTGTATGATGGATGCGTTGGGTTTGACGTAACGTAATAGGTACAGACACGTCAGGGAGTGCACTCACGTTTCTCTGACGCTTCTTTGTTTTAATACACACTTCACGGGTATACACACCGCGCACGCACCGCGCGCCTCATTTCGCCGGAGGAGGCGCCCTGCTATCGCGATTTAGGGGGATGATACATCGATCCCGAAGTGCATTCTTCGCAAAGTGTATCTCGGAGCATCCGCCGATCGGTTAGGAACGACGCGATGTAGCGAGAACGACGACGAGGTTCGTCTAGTTTCGTTTATGATATCTAACAAGCCTGAAAGCGGGACAAGTTTTACGTAAATCGTCGATTTACGCGACAAGTTTCGTTTGCATTCTTCGTTCAATGGTGGAAGCCATCCAGATGTGCTACGGTTTTATCGATTAGTTATAACCGACAAAGAGTGATATTATATACCTTTCCGCAGTTCGCGCCGACTGGTCTAGATCTCGACTTCGCGTGCCTATGTACTTTACGTCTATAGACAAATATGAACGAAACAAAACCCGTTTCAAGTTTTATTCTCACAATTGCTGCGACACCGTTCCTTCCATTTCCCGCGCGCAGTCTCTTAATGTGTTCGTAACAATTTTTTTTTTTTTTAACATCGTAATGTTGACAGTTTGCATCGCGTAGCAAGCGGAAGCTTGCCACTTTCACAAGTCACTGAAGTGTCGTTGTTTATGATCGATATTCGGTAAACTGTATCTGTCACGTCGCGTTTGTAACTTCCGTCTTAATGCCGAGCAAATGCGACGAAGATGACCTGAGTCGCTTCAAATTTCGTGTCTCGTTGAACACAATGACGTCACTGATGTATAGCCAGAAGTGGAGAAACAAGCTCTTGCCTTTTCTTTATTTTCTGAACTTTATGACATTCTATCTAAATATTTTTCTAAAAATGAAAGTTTCTTCGCCCGTTTCACATTTCTATCTAAATTTATATTCATGTTCTCATGCGTGATGTAACGCACGCAATCCGAAGATACATTCGATCGGAGATAGTTCAAGTTTTAAGGAAGAGGCATAAAAATCCAAATAAGCGAAAGAAAGAAATAAAAAAAAAAAAAAAGACACGCGGAAGATAAGAACGCACGATCCGCGTATCGACGATCAATAAATCAGGGTGCGTGTGCACCCTCCTGCTGGGACGCCCGCGAGGGTGGCACCGTCGTCGTCGTCATCGTACGCGTCTTGACGGCACAAATAAAATACGACCCAATTTCACGGTGCAAACCGCGAAACAATAGTATTGATTTTATTTCCATATCCCACGTACGACGAAGGGATTGGAGAGAGGAAGGGCGAGAAGGAAGGCGGATCAAAACGGGAACTCAAAGAGACGGCTCCGTCTTAAGACCAGAAGGTCCTGGTGCGTGCGAGGGGAATGCGAGCGCGGGACTTAGGGAGGTACATATCGAGCGATGAATGTCGGACGTTCAGCGTGCACGTCACGTAGTGGTGCGGGAGTCGCTCGCCGAGGTGAGACAAGAGAAAACGGAAGAGAGACGTCGTCGGCGACTTAAACGCGGAGAGAGACAAAGACGACGCGCGGAGTGGACAAGAAAAAAGGAGTGGTATAGATGGGATAGACGAAGCGCGAAGGTCACGAGAAAAGTTTATCTGGCGAAGCCCCTTACGCACGCTAGCATAATTAAGAAAGTTCTGTCCGGGAGAGTTTTTCCCGGTGTCTTCAGCTATTGTTATTCTTGGTTCGTAGCAGCGCTAATTAAGCCCGCCCCGAATAGCGCAATAGTGAATTCCTGACGGAAGATTTACGACTGTCATTGCGTCGGGGATGCAACCCGCGACCGGCTCTCCCGGGCGTGGATTAACGTATACGAGATTATGCGAGTCACTCGCGAAAACAGCCCGACCGACAACGATATCAACGCGCTCATTCGGCACGTTCGCCTCGGTGCAAACGCGCTGAATTCGCGTTGAGAACGCGTTCGTTCTGTCTACGTGCCGGGGAAAAAAAAAAATTACACGCGAAATTCTCATCGTAAAAACGTTGAAACCGAATGCGTTAACTAAATAAATTTCGTAGACGTTGCGCGCGTTGTATCGCGTCGCGTGATGCAAGATCAGCTGCCAGCTGCAACGTTCTCTCTTCTCTCGTGTGCGAAAGCGTCGTATTACATTCATGCGCGCCTCGTAAAATTACAAATGCCTTTCATTCTCGTAAAACAACTCGCCAGACTAACGTATGGCGCGCGTGAAAACGGATTGCCGCCGCAGATCGCGGCTTTTGCACAATACGATTGCGCGCGTAAACGTAACGTAACTCTCGCGCGCGCGACTTTAAACTTTCACCGAAGCCGAATCTATTGATTCCCGCGATACGTCAGTGCCTGCGGTGCCGGTCGATTTATCGTAAACCTCGCACGATAAAACACACGCGACTACATATTGTGACAATATTTTTTTTGTTCAGATGATCTCGCGTACGCGTATATTGTTCACGTTCTACTGGATACAGAGAGTCCTCGGTACGACGAATAGTTATAAGCGGATAAAAAGAAATTAGGAATATACGGTACATAGAGAATGGAACGTCGAGTTGTCGCTTGCGCGAAATGTTTTTTCATTCATTTCACCATCGCTCTCGCGCGGCAGTGTGAAAGCGAAGAAATGTACCGCAGCCGCGATTTTGCGAGATAACGGCTTTCCGCGGAGGTAAAACTCGCTGAAAAAAGCCATTGGTCGTTTCGACGGATTTTATCCGCGTTTCTCGATTTCGTGCACGCGCCGCGTTTCGAATTGACTTCTACATGGTTGATATGCACGCGCCGCTAATGTTACATGTCGGGTGTAAAGAATTTTTTTTGTTTTTTTTTTCAATTGCATATTCCGGCTACTTTCCGCGCGAGGAGCTCGGAATGTAAAACCGCCGGATCCTCAAAGCGAGGGATTCAATTGGATATGTGCGAGATATTATGCGATGGATAATTATGAAGTTTGCACACAATTATGCCGAAAACACCGTTCTCAAAAATGTTTTATTTTTTTAAGAGATTCTATCTGAAATTCTCGTACTCGCACGTACGTAAAAGAGAGAGAGAGAGAGTTTCAATGAAAGTTAGTAGAACAATTTTATAATCAAACATATGTACCGCGAAAAATTGTACAACACAAAAACAAAATATGTGCAAAGAAGAAATAAAGAAATAATAAATAATGTAATCTAATTATTTCTTTAAGTCCGTGCTGTTTGCGTGCACGTTGCAAACTACTTTAAAAAATATCGTCGTATTACAGCGTCGTACTTCACATACACGAAGATAGCGAAAATCTTGGAATAAAACCGCGAATTTTATTTTTTCGTCCAACACCTCGAGCGTATACATTGCATGAATCTGAAACGAGGTTCGTGCCGCATGTTGGACGACCTGATAACTATGATAACTACTTGCAGTAGTCGGCTAACAGGCGGGATTCTCCCAGACACAGCAGCGCGCGCTCTTGAATCCAATAAGGTGAATGCACTCGACCTTGTCGAACATTGTTACAGTCACGTCGGAAACGCAAGTGTTTCCAATACAACGACAGGCACGAGCCCTCCATACGTAAAGTCGCTCGCTAAACATTCATGAAGCTTGCGGTACGATGTCGCCGTTAAATCGAAATGGGAGTTGCTTGATTCGTGCGCGCGTTTAACAAAATATGCATGCCGTGTATTCATGCGGCATTTATGAGCCGACCGTTTTATATCCCGATACCGTTATCAGTAATACGGGCGGATATCGAAAGCGGTAGCGTAATGCACAATTGTTTCCAAAGTCATTAATATTATAATAATTCCATTATTGAGTGACATTGCAGTTAAATGACTCAATCGTTTTCCTCTTTTCTCATTAAGTACTACTAATAATTTCGAGAATATTTTAATTTTAACTATTATCCTTTTTATTATACCGAGCGATATGCAAGCGCGAAATGAATTCTCGCTGCTGGAAATGATTTCGCGAAATCGTCGACGAGCGGAAGCTTTCGTCGTCGTGCCGTTAACCGCGAGCGAGCTTTCCGGCGGAAAGGTAACATTGATTTAAGATAACGCCGAGACGCCAAGAATTGACAAATTGCCCGAGACTCGAAAACCGACGCGGATAGAAAGGCGTCGTAAGGCCGGTCGAAGGTGAAGGGTAATATGTCGCGGTGGGAAAAGAAAGGTTCCCCGACACGGAGATCGACGCGGGGCGGCGGCGGGGCACGCCGAGGGGCACGGGTGAAAGAGGACAATAGGACCGATAAATAAATCCGTAATCGGTGGTCCGCAGGTTTAGCCTGAATGGCTCGATTGGCTCCTAAAGGTGATTTCCAAGAGAGCCCGAACAAGAAAAGCTCTTTCACGCTCTTCATCTCTCTTCTTGCTGCCGCGCTCGGCCATCGGTATATCTTGCCGAAGGGCTGTACTTTTATCCCGCTATACCCTCTCCCGTCCCTTCCCATTCTTTCGCACCTACCTCCTCGCTTCAGTCTCTCTGTTATTTGCCGCCGACTCGTCGTCTCTCCGGATGAATCCGCGCACGTGAAAAATGGCAAGTATAAGAAGAGAGTCTGTAATTAACTTCTCGCCTCGCTCTGCTTCATTAGTCTTTTGCGCGGTGTACGTAACATTCTAAAGCGCTTGTCGGCGAAATAAACAGCGAAGAAATGCATCGCATGTTGTTATTTTTACACACGTGATAAACTTTTCGTAGCATTAATTGGAGAGAGAATCGGTTTTAATTAAAGTTTATTTAAATTTGCTCAAATTACCATTTATGCCGACGTCGTCAGTTTATTCTGGTTTATGTTGCGAATCGCTTCCGCTGTGAAGGAACGTGAATTAAATTGACTATCGCGCGACTAAAGTCGCGTGCGGTCGTCGTCGCGCGCGGGTCTAATCACCGAATCTGTTAATGTATCGCCGCACGTTTGCGCGATTCTAAATTCACTGTGCGAGAAAGTCGAATTAGCATGCGGGGCCGTACTACAGCCCATGAGAAATACGACCCTAATACCTTACTTTCATTTGCGTAGAAATGAATTGTCCGTATCGCCGGCCGCGCATTAAAGCACAGAGATAAGCGTAGTAAACGAGTACCAATTATCGCACTTTTGAGCACTACTGTGCCGCTCTCTCTCTCTCTATTCGCGGATAATCATGCTAATTGCAATGAGACAATTACCGATGATAATTTACGAAGTGCCCACAACACGCCATATTGCTCGCGAAATAGAGCAAACAGTTTGATATCAAAGTATGTTATCTACTAGACAAAAAATTCATTAAGAACACAACGAATGAAGTTTTCGTTAAAAGAAAGTGTTTTACGAGTGTGTAACTACTGTACAACTTTATTTAAAACTCAGATAGTATACTTGACACTTCTTAGACTGCGTGCGGCACCTCTTATACAATATTCTCTCGGAGACTTATTTCTAGTTTGTCGCGCTCTCTCGTACACTGCGTACACGCACGCACTATGAATCGCAGATTGTAATTTTTTTTTCGCAATCTATTACTGGACGTCGCATGAGTCTCGGACTTTACGAGTCGTCGCGATCGCGCACGCCAGACTCGTTTCTTTCAATAATAGAGACTATAATCGCGCGTATCCCACTTCCGTTTAAAGCCGGATAAGCCGCGACTCGCCGCTGGCGAGAAAGAAAATACCCGGCGCACTGAGCGACGGCCGACCGAGGAAACTTTTTCAATCTGCCGTCATTATGTGCGAGTTTAGTTCGCGTTGGTTCACCTTCAGTTAACTACTCTCGTCGGCCTGCACTTCTTCCCGCGCGATGCTCAAACTAATTTCCAAGAAGATGGCCGATGGACTTGGAGAAGCTTGCGAGGATAGTCTTCACCGGAGCCCGACTGCCGCGTTGTGCCGGAAGCGAAAAGTAATTCGTTAAAGTGTACGACTTCCGAGGACATTTTATTCGAGAACATTTCAGTCTTTAGCGTGACTCGAATCCACTTATAATCCCGACGACGAATATCGTCGCATGATGTTCGCGTTTGCTTAAATAATGCGCGGCCTGATTTATGTGCCACCACTCGGATATACGCGCACCGTGCTTTACGTAAGACATAATTATTACGTGAAAAATTACGAGTTCCCTGTTATATACGTAAGTTTTTAGTAAAAAAGTAAAATAAAATAATCACGTCAAGAAAATTGAAAGCTGATAAATGTATCTATAACATAAAGTTCTCTTACAAACTACTAAATTGATTGATTTTACATATGAGCGGATTTGAGTTTATACAAGATTGGACTTCAAATTTAAAGCATTTCAATTTTCAAAGTATACACACGCTTTAGATAAAATAACAGATTCACAGAAGCAACACGTATATGACTCCGTCCACTTTGTCTTTCTTCTTATTTTCTCGCAAGCGTGTTGCGGCTTTAATTACGGCGCGATGCGTACATTTGAAAATTAAACGCAATTCCAGTCACGAGAAATATTAATCAATGGACTCCTTGAAGATTTATCCGCGGGATTTATTCCCCTCTCGGCTGCTCAAAGTATATGCAAGAAAAAAAACGAGAAAGAACAACCAAAGAAGACCGAAAACAAATTACAGCAGTCCGTCTCCTTTCGCCGCACGCGAAATCCTGCAGCGTAATTTTCCCGGCAGCGAAGCCTCCGCGGCAAGCTTTTCCTCGTCTTTTCAGACTGACGCTGACGAGACACTTTCCTTTCTATAGCGAAGAATCGTTCGTTAGTCGTAAACCGCCGTCGAAAGACTCTCGACGAAATACGTATTACGTGACGTGGCCGTGACGAGCTGTAAAATCTCGCGGAAAAGTTAACATCTCGTGTTTATGAAATTTTGTCAACTTTGCAAAGCTGTCTTCTTTAAGTGAATTCTCGATCGAGAATTCGACGCTTATTTCGTCGCGCAGTCAAGAAGTTAAACCGTTTTCCGCAAGCTCGCTGCTTGCTCATCTTTCGCGGATAACATGGGACACACAAATATACCTACGAGATTGAACTGATTCGTGAAATTGGAAATACGAGACAAACTCATTTCTATGCCAATGTAACACCGTAAGAGCTACACGAATTCTTCTTTCTTTCTAGAAAATTGTTTAGCAGAGAGATAGAGAGAAAATATACATAGTTTTTAAATAGTAAAAAAAAATTAAAATTTATAAGAAAATACAAAATTGAAATAAAAATAATAATAATATATTGTACACATTTTATAAAAAGTATATTTTTTTATCGAGAAAAATTACGCATTTCTAAGTTTCTAAAACATATTTTAATTTATATCGAAAATAAATATTAAATTTATAATTAATAATTCTTCCTCAGTCACGATTCCGACAAAAAACGCGTATCTCCAACTTCGCAAAGCTGACGAAATATTTTTCAAGAGCAAGGGAACTGATGCGCATCAACGACAGAACAAAACACGAAACGCATTCACAAGAAAAAGCTTGCGCGGCCAGCTAGGGAGATAAGGATAAACAAATAGAGGGTACAAAGCGACCGCTGTAGTACACATGTAAGCCTGTGCGACGTGCAGACGAATCGGCATCAGTGATGAGATTCATCATATCTTGCTCCGAGGCCATTTTGCCCTCGTCCTTCACCCGGTGTATTATTTGCACTTTCACCTCACAATGGTATACTTCTATCTGTCGGCTTGTTGCGTTTCAACAATTGATCTTTTATAATAAATCGGCAGTGAATATGCTAGGAGACCCTTTATATGTAAAATATTTAATTACGGTCTATATTATTTTTCATTTTATTTAAAAATATTATTGAAAAATATTATTGCGATCATTAAAATTTTCACTTTGCTTTATATACGCAAACCATCAATATAAAAATAAATAATTGTTTAAATAAAAAACATTCTTTCAGAAATACTTAGCAAAACTTCTTCTCCAAGAAGTGAATTTTTTGAAGTTTGTATATAACTGATACGTTTGACACACATGTTTAATTGCTTTTCGAGGCAAATGCTATAGTAATTAATATTGAAATTG
This sequence comes from Pseudomyrmex pallidus, assembly GCA_014825455.1. Lineage (NCBI taxonomy): Eukaryota > Metazoa > Arthropoda > Insecta > Hymenoptera > Formicidae > Pseudomyrmex > Pseudomyrmex pallidus. Next base: position 11,197 of record QVNV01014944.1, on the reverse strand, counting down.
CGAACATTTCAACGAACTTGCTCGTGGCATTTCAAGTTTGGAGAATAATAATGCATATGATATTGCCGTTGTTATGATGATACGGTATGTGTGCGCGTGGATATCATTTCACATATTAATTTTCAATAAACGATATATATATATATGGCCGGGATCTATGATGATCCCGCGTGTCTCCGTATCACATTGAAGACCGAAATATCCGCAGATGGAACGTCCGCTCGACGCGACGAATAAAGAGCAACGTATTTTCATTGCCGCTGGCTTTTCGCGCGGATGGAAAGAGACGGCGGCAAGAAACGCGCGGGCGGTAGGAAGAGGAAAAGCCGCGGGAAAGCTGCAAGCCGATGAAAATGACAATGCCTCGCGGGCACACGTCCGACGTTCTCCACCGCCTCCTGCAACCACTCCTCTTCTCCCTCTGCCTTCCCGTTCGCTTCACCACTCTTCGTCTTTCGTTGAGAGCGAGTTTCGTAATAATCGAACAGGAAAGAGCGAGAAGGGAAGAAAGATGATCGGCCGCCGCGGTTCATACAATATCCGGAGTATTGGGTGGCGAAGAGGACCGGAGAGAGAGAGGAGAACGTCTTGGAGAAGAAAACGACGCGGGATCATAATAAGTAGAGACGAGGACGCGAAAGACCGCGCCGGAGGTCGCCGTCGATGGAAAAATCGCGATGGTCCTTTTCGTCGGCATTCTTCGCTACGTTGTTGTAGCCCAATAATGAAACGCTATATCTTCAGCCGTTTGTTGAGCCGGGTGATTATTTGCCTTTCGTGTTCGAATACCGAATCAATCCCGAGACATGTATGCGCTCTATAATCGCGGGGGACATTTCATTTTTCATATCGAAAACTCGCATGCGCGTCTGTAGTTACAGACAAAAGCGATTCGTTCCGAATTATTGCGCAATATCTAATTATCCAGTTTGTTAGAAGTATTTAGCATATAATAATTCTATTTTTATAGATATATGTATAACTATCGTTGAAAAAAATATTTATAAGTTTCAATTAAAATCACGATATTTCGTATCTATATATATATATATGTGTGTGTGTTAAAAAAACTATTCCACGCTTTTGTATTCTCACTCTTTCACCACCGCAGTTCTACCATAAATTATTCGCATCGACTGAGTTTTAATTACTCATTCTGCAGTCGGCTGTCGCGTGTATCAAGCTTCGGTCGCGATTTTACGACCCGCGAACTGGGCGAGCTCGCACGTACCGCTCGACAGCCGAGTGACGCGTACAACTGCAACTGCAAGCTCTCGCCACATGATGGTCAGTCACGTTCATAGACGCCCCGACGCACATGGGCCGCGTCGTAATGTCGCGGTACGTGCCGCGATTACCATCGCGAGAGGATAGAAAACCTCTCTTCCCCGGGATTTAATTCCGACGTATCGGTAAAAACGGATCTATCTCCCTTCACCCCTTTTCTCTCTTTCTCTCTCTCTCTCTCTCGGCTCTCGAACCCATTCGCGCGCGCGATGACAGCGCGCGTTTGTAAGCGCAATTCTTTTACCCACGCGATTTCTCCCGTGATTGGACTCGCCGCGCCGTCTCGCTTAGAAAGACGCGTGCGACATACGCGGAGAGGTAATGAGAAACTAGGCGGGATTTAATTATCCATTAGCAATTAATCGCGGGCCGCCAGTGTAATGAGGCCAGAGTCACGCGCAATTAAGCAGAACGAAGAATTCCGTTAATTACAGACTCCGAGAGCTTAATTGGATGTTAACAAGTTGCTTCACATCGGTCTTTTCCTGGAGATTTTTCTCGGGGAAAACTCGACTCCGCAGAAATCCAATGTTTGTTATTATACGGATTATAAGATTGTAGAAATTTTTGTTGTATCGAATCAAGATTGAATTGTATGTCTCGTGGAAAATTGTAAATAAAACCATCATATATAATTTATTTTTATGGCTATTTCTTTTTGATTGCTATACGCAAACATATCCACCAATATGCAAGAACACATTAAGTATCTTAATTATTTGAAACCTTTAATAAAAAAAAAAATATATATACCTGGGCGATTCCTTGCCTTCCTGACCGCTCGCCATGTCGTAGCGAGAAATTTTCAAGGTCCTTCCACTTCTGAAGATTTCACAGTTTTTCTCACGACACTTTCACAGTTCACCGGCGGTGTTTGATCGTCAGCGACCCGGACCATCTACGTTCTCAAATTCAGTTCCAACAGTTACGATACAATTCGTCGAAAAGAAGCGCAGTTCTCCAAGATGATTCGAACATGTTTGAAGAGTCATTGACTTACAAATATTACTTATTAATATGCGATATTATATTTGTCAGACATTTTTGTAATCACAAGTTTGTCGAATACGGAGACACACTTAAATGATGTAATGAACTTCTACTCAAAGATGTCAACAGGTTCGTTCGTGGATCGACTCATATCGACTGGCACGAGTGACGTGCGAGAGAAAGGTAAATGTCCCAGCTGCCACGAGCGATAATAAGCCGATGATAATTTCAGACAAACGGCCGCAAAAACGATTCGATATCGGTATCGAAATTGCCGTGGAAGTGTGACACGTGCTCTTTGCCGCAACTCGCACGAACCGGCGATTTATCGCGATTTATTCTGGCACGAGAACCGCGAGCGCACGTTTCTCGTATTGAATACCGGCGTTGCTGCACGAAACCGGGAGAATAACGACGTCGACGCCGGCTCGAAAACGTTCTCTCAAGGCGATGCCGTGAATTACTCCGTTGTACAGTAACACAATTTTAATTTTTTTGAATTATACATTGCGCGCAAAGCAGATGAAAAACACGGTTTTTTTTTAGCGTTCTCTCGCTCGGTTATTCCGCACGAGGTTCGCAAGAGTTATTGGGTTTCCGAGTTCTCGAGAGTTGTCATTCGGTTTAATTGAATTTCCCACTTCTCGTCGCTCATCTTTGGCGTCTTCTCATCGTCGTCGATCATTTCAATCGAAAAGTAACGACTCTTTTAGATAGTCCCGAAACTTCTTCGTACTTCCACTCTATCTCTCGCCGACAAAATCCAGCGTTGCCTAGTGGTGAACTTCACACACTCGTTCATCGCTGACGGTCCCGGCACCGACGATCTTATCTCCATGACATGGCCCTCGTAATTAAACTCAGATTTTAGAAAACGATACGCTCCTCATCAAAATATACTTAACTACTCGCAAAAATTACTCGTAGAAAAGTTCCATGACTCGTCACTCTGAGAAATTGTTTATCGATAATAACATATTTTCTAAAACATTTTAGCTTTCATCGTGTAATCGCAAAATCCAGTCTTTCTGTGCCCTCAAAGTTGTCACAAAAGAATTGAAATTTTTTTGTGCGATTTTTGATATTTTTCAAAAAAAAAGAAGAAAATTAATAGACGAGCTCCAGAGCGAGAACGTGCGACTACGCGCACTGCATTTGAACGCGCGGCTCAATGAAGAGTTACGTGCGAGTGTGACGGCGCACGCCGCGCTACTGACGACGCCTGGCGTCGCGGCGCCACGCCGTGAGAGAATACTCGGCGATGCATACCCGCGCAGGCGCCACCGACACACCGGTTCGTTGACGTTTTTCCCTTTTCTTCTTCTTTCGTTTTTTCCACTTTTTTGGTGTTGCGCCGGTGTGTGCTCATCTCCCTTTTCCTCCTCGCCGAATCGGAAGTAAGGTAAAATGATTCAGTAGCGGCATTTTTCGCGCGATGGGAAGGCACAGAATTTGGCGGAGCGAGAGAAACCGGCGTTTCTCCGTGTGTTTATTACGACGTTTTCATAAAATCTCAGCGGGGGATATATTTATTAAGCGCGCGTGAAAAAAATAATATATAAAAAACAGCTATAAAGAGCGAGCAAAGAAACTCATATTTTTTTAATCACAACTGGAGAATTAAGCAAAGTAATAATAAACAAAGTAATAATAAACTCTATAAAACCAGTCATTATTCTTGTGCCAGTTACTGCCGATTAACAACTACGGATAAATCTAAATTTATACGCATAAAAGAGTTTTAAGAGATTTTTTTCTTTTACTCTACGGAAGTATCACTAAAACTTTTTGCTCTTTACAGATGGTACATACATATCCAAATATTGAATACAAGAGAGATACATTATTTATGCCTCGCGTAGTATTGAAATAAGCTTCAGCCACAATGCGACGAAAGCGCGTGCGTAAATTTCATTTGACTTCTCTATGCTAATAATCCTTCCCCGATCTGAACGCGTTCTCCCTCTCTCGTGAAACAGCGTATAAAGCGGGAAAAAAATGCGTACGGGATGCTATTTGCATTTGTAACGACGCGTTCTCGGAGAGGGCTCGGAGTGTTGCGGCGAGTGTCGAGGGAATCCAAAACCAGAGACAGCTGGTTGTGCGCCTCTCTCGCTCGGGTCTCCGGAGTGGAGACATCCGGTTCTGACGAGCCCGAAACTCGTCAAAATACACAAATCGCTGGCACGTCCCGCGCGCGGCCGTTCTCCCGCGGGAAGACGTGAGACAACGAGACAAATGGCGGGAATGGAAACGTTCCTCTTGATCAACATATCAACTTCGCCGAAAAAGCAACACGAATAATTAAAACCTCGTGTGAGAGCATATACATGTGACTGTGAGAAATATTATAAATCTACACTTCTAAAGTTGTTTCTCGAAGAACATTAATGTTGCAAAAAAAACTTGTAAAAATTTCAAGTATTAAAGAGAATTAAATGTCTCGTTCATCTTATAGTGTAGCAACTAAAACATTCGTTTTATATATACGCACAGCACAATAGTCGATGCATAAAATTTTACAGTACGCGAGAGAGCTCGTTGAAACTCCTACCGGTCGTATCGATAATATTCCATCAACGCGTAATCCGCATCGGACAAAACAAACCGCATGTCCGAACCGCCGCAGCCGTAACGCGCCGCGCGTATCGGTTATTAAATATATTTCCATTTCCGCGGCACCAAATATTGTTTCATTGTTCGAGAAAAACAACGCTGTTGGTTTCCACCGGCTCGAACAAACTATTGCGCGTTCGTGAAAGCGAGAGAAAAAAAGAAAAAGATTAAGAGAGAAAGAGATTAAGAGAAAAAGAGAGAAAAAGAAAGAAGAAGTTTTTTCCCTATATCGCACATTAATGACCACTCTCGCCGCAACTCGCACCGCAATAAAGCAGCGGGCGAAATCGTTGAAATCAATGCTCCGTGTTGTGTTTCGGCTCTGACCCATTTCCGGTTCGCCGCGGCCTTCTATCGCAGTGCCTGCGCTATGCGTTCGCCCATAAAACGCACCGTCGGCCATAGGATCCCGGTGCTGCGCGTGGTCACAGCACGGAAACGCAATTCGCAGGACATCCCGGACCGAGGCGTTGTATATACGTGTATATACGAGTGTCCGCACCGCTATTCCGGCAACGCGACGAAACACGATGTCGTTCTGCCAACGGCGTCAGCACTAACGCTAGAGACTTGCATTTGCGATCTATGGTCGACCATCGCTGACCGACGAAGCGAGCCCGACTTGAAAATTCCTCGTGCACGCTTCGTGCACCAATCGCGTCCCGAAATCAAGCGACGTATTGTACGCGGCGAACACGTTGCACTTCCGTGGCGAAATAATCGCCGGAATGGTTCGTGGAATAATTGCGAAATAGTTTATTATTATATAGTATAAAGAAAAGAGTAGCAGGAGAAATGAATGTTGGAGTTTCGGATTAATCTCGTCCGTAATGTTTTGTTTTTTACTGAGAGTTTTGTTAACTGAGAAACTTGTTGTGCGATTTTATCGGAATGTCAATCGCAAAATTTTTTTCAACAATTCCACTTAACTGAATTGCGTAAAAACACTGTTTGTAAACATATTTTGTGATACTTTATCTGTTATATAATTATGCCCTCTTACATATCGATGCCATTTCTGGAACTGCAATACATATTTTCTATCGCTATGTATATTGTGTGCGCGATCAATAAAATTACAAAATAAGTGCAACGCATTCAACCCGTTGTTGTCTGGCGATTATCGGGCGGCATTGTCGCAATATTCATCGGAGTAACGCGGAAGGAATATTTATGCAGACGAAACTCGAATGCCGGAAAGCGGAGTGCACTTTGCGCCTGATGCACTTCGGTGTAACATAAGTGCAGGAGGTATCCTCCCTTAACGGCCCTGCGGCGTCGAATGACAGGACAAGCCGGCCAATAGAAACGAGCAATTCGATCCTGTCGACGTGTACTTCGGAGGGCTCTTGTCCGAGAATAATTGTACATGTCCAGATTGCCTCGACGGGGAAACGCGACATCAGCACAGCGAGAAAAAGCGAATTTAAGGCATGCCGATCAATAGTCCTACCCTCTGTACGCTTTAAATCCTTAATTGTGATCACACGCAAAAAAAAAAAAAAAAAAATTTACGGCACTATCAGATTGTGTGGAATATCTGGCGCAAAATAAATTAATGTTTTCGCATCTGCTTTCATTGCGCGTCGTTATTTCTTCATATCCCGGTATGTGAGTAATTTTAATATCATCTCACTCATTTTTTTTTTTTTTTTTTTTTTTTTTAACTCAACGTTTACCTCTTAAACCATTTTCCCTGCGCGTGAGATGCATTTTCATTAAGCAGCGCGAAACGTCACGAACGCGCGAATCTCCACCGTGTGCGTGTGTGTGTGTCTCTTCGACTTCGTTACTTTAAAATATAATATCGCGTAAACCACCGCAAAACGACGGAACGCAGCGACGATTAATGTTGAAACACTGTCGATTGATATCAACTGTGATGCAATAACCATACGATAGGACGCGACGGGACGCGCCTTGCGCTGTAGGGACCAACGAAATACGAATGCACGTAGAGCAGTCTGGTGCATATGGAAATCAGACCTTTCATCGATCGCATCGAACTGACGCATCGATCGACACACGAGACGACGTCGGGTTGATGCGCGGCGGACCGGATGAACGATCCCGATGAAATAATGTACACCGTTGGAATATCGACACACTGACAGATCGGTACACAGTGCCCCACTTTATGCCGACGCGGCGCCGGCGAAAAATTAACTATTTATTCTCGTCGCAGACAGAGCGACGATGACGACCGACACGGTGACGGCCGAAATATCAAAAGGCGAGATTGCCACATTGCGGAACTTGATGTCCAATTGTTTTTTGAACAGAATGGCAATTTCTCTGAAAATGTGAAACAAGGTATTTTTTTACAAAACGGGAAGAATTCTCTTAGATACGTAATTCTAAACAAACAACCTCTCTGTACTGATAAATTGTTAATTGTTGTGATTGATATTTCGACGAAACTACTCAATCGATATGTGGCTTATCTGTGTTTATGCTCTTTGAGTTATCAAAAGATCGTCTAGGGCGGGTCTGTAACATTTATATCTGCGGTGTGGGCGAAGTATTGTCGCGCTCAAGGCTGATCCTTGGTAGCGAGATGTTGATACGATATGTCACTTACTTAAAGAACCTGTCAGCCGTCTCGCGTTCGCGGCCGAAAGAGACTCATTAAAATGTGCCGGAACTTCGGGGCGCCGTTTTCAAACCGTATTGATTAATTCAACCAACCCGAGACGTTTCCTTAACAGGAAAACTTTTCACTGCGGAATATTATGTAACAATCTGGTACGCGGCGGGTGCTAACGCGACTTAATGAGCGACGACCGGAGGAAAACTGGAGGACGGGCGAGACGGATATTCGACGCAGAAACACGGCGGCGAGTTCATGTCTTCCGGTCAATTAAGCTTCATTGTGTCGCGAAAGAAGCGGAAGTGAGATTAGCTCGACATATTGTCGACTTACGATTCTTTATGCTGATTTCGCGCAGGTTTAAATGTCTCGAGGGGCGTCCGGGCTAAATTCTCGCTCAGACGAGCTCCTCAAGCGGTATTAATTTAACGTAGGAGCATTAGCTTAGCTGTTTGCCAGAAAAGACGGAAATAAATCCACAGCATGGGATATGTAACGCTGACGTAAATATATTTTTTCTGTATTTTACAACGCTACATGAATTATGTCTGCGTAATATCAAATTTAACGCTACATTTATCTCGTTCATTTTTATTGCAACTTGATAATTTCAACTGAAGAAGAGGGAGTTGTTTTCAGTTATAATCTCGATTTAAGTGTGTTAACAACATCCTTAATTCTGATCGAATTTTAGATCGTAAAGGGTACCGGCAATTTCACCGGGAATCGACCAGCGTCTGGCTACAGGCGCTGTATTTCACTTACGCTATTAACGGCAAACTCTATCCGCTTCCTGTTTTATTGGCGATGAACTTTTTTTTGTCTCGTCGAAGCACGAACTCGCCGTTGGTTAAATCCGGAGGGGGGACTGCGTGATGTCGTGCGTAAGTGCAAAAGGTTCGTTGAACATAATCGCCTATCAGAGGGGAGTTTAACGCGATTTCACAATCCCTGATCGCAGTGGCGTAAAAACGGATATAGTCCCCGTATATTACTGTGGCATGACGTTACAACAGAGAACTGCATAATTTCGGCCTTGTTTTATACGTGGAACGTAAGCGAAATATGCACCCTCCGATATGTACATATGTCGTGCGAACTTCTTTAGAAATAAAAATTATCTTTACGTTTCAATTAAAGCGATAAGATAATTTATCAACTTCGTGTATCTTTCTTCTTAGAGAAAATGAAAAGAATTTTGAAACTAATTGTAAATCCACGTATACACTTTGCAATTACTTTACAATTATTTTATATTTCATTAATAAGTTTATTAATTCGAGAGTTAGCTTGTTTACAGTTTTGAAAAATAGTTATCACGCTTTGTAAAGTAAAAAGAGAACGAAAGAGCAAAACAGTTTACCATAGTTAGTTCGCATGACGTTAGGAAACGACCCCTGAGACTCATAAAAATCAGCCACTTCGTTGCAAGATGGTAGCAGCAGCGGTCGCTCCTCTTTGTTACTTTTAACCTTTCCACGGTTGTACTAAACTTTTTATGGGAATGGAAATGGGTTTTCGTGAAATCTGTAGCACGCCTGTGTGCTGAACAACGCATGAAGAAACTTAAAACTTGGTAGGTGATTATCCTCGAGTTTCTATCCCTGTCTCCTGTTTTCTATCTCATATTCAAACAAGATCGGTTTAAGCGACGAAACAAAGAGTGCAAACATGCAAAGTTCACGGAAAACTTTTGGCATTTTAAAAGAAGCGGAACGCGTGCAATGTAAAATGTCACACTGATGCATACAATATTTATCTTTCACCAATATTTATCTGTGTGTTTCAAATAAATTAAGTTTTAAATGCTTTTGTGTTTTCTCTAAAACAAAAAAACATTACGATAATAACAGACGAAAATTTTCAGTTTCTGAAACTATAATTTAAAAATATTTTTCTTACGCGCAATAAAACATTCTTTGTTTATAGCCTGCAATTATCAGCTGTTTTCAGACTCGGTGTGCAGCTAAAATTGGAAGATTTTATGACACACATAAAAATTACGTCAGTTCAGCATTGCGGCCTAAACGACCGAACAATGTTGCGATAAGTGCGTACTAAAAAAATTAATGATCGCCGACTTGCGCTGTTTGCGTAACAGTCAGATGCAATCGCCACTGGTCGCGACCGGTGTTTTCGCCGATACAAAAGAAACGACGTAGTACACTATCGCGCCGTACACTATCAAAGGTCTAGCACGCACGTTAGCATAGCCGCGGCTCATATAACTGCCATCGCACGCGTATCGACGCGGGGCGCATTTCGATTTATGCCGGCATGTAATTTTCTTTTATCGCGCAGCAAATCGGAATAGCCGGTGCCGCGCCTTATCCACTGAAAGTTGCAGTAAAACCGTCTTCTATCTCGGACCGGAAAAAGAATTCATCGATCAGTTTCGCAGTTTCGAAGGCAATGTGGCAACGTAATGAAAGCTCGCTAGATGCCATTACGCATTCGGCGTTATCTCTGCGGTCATAACACAACCGCGAAATAAATGTGATAAGAAAAGTGTGTTCAACGTTTTTACGAGTCTAACTTCTCTATTCGTGGCCGGTGATTATTTCTGGCGCGAGCGAGAATTTACTCGCCTCGCGTCGTCGACGGAGCCTTGCGAAAACATCCTGCGTTCGCGGAAAACCAACAGGACGTATCCGCGACCAATCTCTCTCGGCTGCACTGCGGTCTCTTGGAAAACGCGGAAAGAGGCCAGAAGAGCTCGCGCGGATAATTACCGCGGTTGAACGTATTCACAGATCTTAAGTGCCGCCAACACCGCCTCTCGACACAGAGGTTCTTCCCTTCTCGACTATTTGACCGCGATTCTTCCTTTGTCTTCCCGGCATTCCATCGACTTTTCCGCGTGAATTGTGCCCCCTTCTCGTGGAAATGTACCCTCCGCACGAAGTATTTGATCTCCCTAAGAGAGAAAATGGCACTTCGGAAGTTTAAATAAAATTTATCGCGCTAAGCTGGAAAGTTATCTAGAAAATATATATTTGATATATGCGCGATAAAAAAAAGAGCATTAAAAAAAACTTAAAGTGGAAAAAAGCATATTATTTATTTTTCCAAATAAACTTTGTAATTTTTCTCACCATGTACGGAAGTCGATTATATTTCGGAAAATCACCGAAAATTAATCTTACAATGCAATCTAAGAAATAGCAGCGAGAGATAACGGGGCTTAAGTCACTTCGCATCTGAACCGTCAAATAAGTGATGCACCGCGATCATTATTTCCTGACGGGTAAAATACGCGCGAGGTCGAGTCACACACGATTTAGCATGGCGCATCGATTAATTGTGACTCTCTCTCTCTTTCTCGACTCATCCGCAGATCCTTAGTTAAAACCTGATTTATACGACACGAATCTCAATGAACACGACGCATTGATAGTTGAATGCCGCGCTGAATGTCTGCCATGAACTCCGAGAAATAATGCGCGTTTTTATAATTAAAAAGCGAAGTAACCCGTAACCATCAGTCTTTCGAAGAGCGACGCGTAATTATTTGCGAGCAATATATCACGAGATAATAATAATTTTCATTATCGATGATAGCAAGAAAACTGTTTTTTGTCGATTTTACTCGAAATATATATGTTATACAACTCTCTAATTTAGGTAAATGAATATATAAAAAAGGCCGGTAGGAGCAACTAACACTGTTGTTGGTGTGTAAATTTTTAATGTAATTGTCCAAAATACAGACGT
>QVNV01014943.1:0-60410 GCA_014825455.1 Pseudomyrmex pallidus | reverse complement strand
CACACACACACACACACTTGAAATTATCCTTTTATTATTGGAATGTTATACAAATGCAAAATCAGCTTCGGCACTTTTTTCAACGCGCGCAATGTCGGCCAAACCGCGACTTCCGCGCGCGATGTGCATAATTTATATATCTTGCATATCAGTCTTCATATTTCGTGCCGCGCGAACGGGGGTGCAAAGAATTTTTCTCGCCTTCCCTTTTCTAACGCGAAGGTTCGCCAACCTGTGATATTTCACGGCTGTTGTGCAACCGCGTGTCACACCAATTTCTGTCACGAAACGTTGCTCCGCAACGTTTTTTGGCACGAACCGACTAAACAACGAGTCGCATATGATTTATAGCTTAATATTTACGTTTGCGAGCATCGTGTATGGCAATGCTGCGTGTGTTCATTGTTTGCCGCGCGAGTAATCAGAAGCGAGCATCAAGTTTTTTTTTGTTTTTGTCGCGTTATATTTATCACGTTTTTCTTTTTTTTTTAAGAGATTATCTTTTTTTATTTTCTGCACGAGAGAATATCGTGTATCATATAATGTGAATGTTTTTCTGCGCGATGAACACGTTTTTCACAACGGTTTTCCCAACGCGCAGAGTTTATTTCTCTTACAAAGTGTTTAACGTCCGAAACACAAACCGCGATGCATTTCGACTTCTTTCTTCCAGCCGTTAACAAATACTTATAAGTATTGAATAATGAACAAGCGAACGAGCATTCAATTTAGCAAGAGAGAAACATCACCGACAAGAGTGCGAGAGGATTGCTAGATTGATGACGTTCTTTTGTATCTATCCAAACGGAAGTGAGTGCCTCTCTCCCGAAATTGTGTTTATTCTAGACGAAATTTTATTTATTGCTCTCCGTAACTTTTTCTTTTCGGAGAAAAAGTTGTGCGCGGATCTGTGCAAACATCGTTCGGTTTCGCGAACGTCGGTTAATTTCAGTTGCAATTCCAGACGCCGACTGAGAATCCCGTTGAACTCCGATTGAAGTTGAAACGAAATGAAACTTGCTCCGATAGAAACGGAATTAAATCCTCGTGACGATATGTCATCTCGCAATTGTGTTTTTCCAGTTACATTAATTCAATCATCGAGATTTAAAAATTACCAAATTGCGCGGGTCAATCTTTTGCAAAACTTGCGGCAATTTTTGTACGTACAGTTTTCATTTACGACATTTTCTCTCGTATGTAGGACAACTTGTTCGTTTTCTCACATGTGATCATCGTATATGTATACATCTCTACAGAATGTCACAGGCAGGATGTAGAAAATAATAGGCCATTTGCCTCGTAATGGCAGTAAATTTTTTTTTTTCCAAATGAGACAGTTTGGCTCCGAAAATCACAAATTCTGACAATATCGCTCTTGTCGATCGGTAGAGAACGTCGAAACGAAAAAAAAAAAAATATATATATATATATATATATATATATATTCTTCTCTTGTTTATATATATACAAACACACACACATATGTACTTCGTTGGCGGTACAGTTTCGAGAGAATCGATGCCTCGTTCTTCTTCCTTCGCCTGGTATTCGATTAGTGGCGACGAAGAAAAAGCATCACGTCGGTATCGCGGTGCAAACGAGCAGCGCAATTCAACAATAAAAAACAAATAAAAAAAAAAGTAAAAAAAAACAAGACTGTAAACCATCGCGAAGAAAATCAAACACAGTGCGCACCGGAAATGTTGGCGAAGGAAAAGTAAAGTCGGAAGCAAAAATGGATAGAGGTATGTTCGGAAAAATTGGAGGTTTCTGCCGCGAGCAATGGAATAAAACCAAATATTGTAAAAGCGAGTGTTTTTCATAGTTAGGTATCGGAAAGCTTCGTGTATTCGAAACTCCGACAACAGAGTTTTTAATCAAATCCTGTGTAAAAATAAGTACGACAGTTAGTGATTTGCAACAAATAAACACACATATATTTTATTTGTGCGGTTTATTTACACGAAATTCGTGCTAACTGCTGAAAGTTTGTAAAAGAGCAAAGGTTTCGGTCAAAGTTGCATGAAAATCACGTGCGAAAGGTCGCACGTTTAAATGTTATTTTATTGCAATTCTCTATTTCTTCACATCTTTTTTGTTTTACCAAGCATCATTGTAAGAATATCATCTGCGAAGCGGGCGGAGAATTGAAATCGATTGCAGCGAGCATGAGCAATTAAGTCGGCAAAGGTTGAATTATCGATGTGTACGTGTGCAATTCCGCCCGTCATCTCGTAGCGCGCGCAGTCACGTTCGATGCAGTTAAACGCGCAAACTGTTACACTCTTTCGCGCAACGGTTTATTGGCTCGAAAATGGCGGACCAAATTGTTGTTTTTTTTTGCGATTAAATACGCCGACGCAACCGGGAGAAGCGCGTTATGAAAATCCGATGCGGCAAGCGCTGCGGTAGTCGTCGCTCAATTATCACGGTAAAGTTTCGTACCCTTTGCGCCGTTATCTAAATTGCATGCCGTCATTATTCGTCGTAATAACAAAACGGAAAACAACGCGAACTAAAATTTTGCACAAGAGAATTTCGAAGTAATGTAGTCGCGAATATATGATACTGCCTCGTAGTTTCGACCAAATATTGGGCAATACAGCGCTTTCGGTCATGTATGTATGACGTAAAACGAAACGTTACTTGCGCCCGCATATGTAATATATTGTAATTATTTTCAATTTGTGTCTCTCTCAAAGCGCGCGCGCGCGCGTTTACTTCGCTTGTCAATTATATCGCTCGTAAACTCGGCGGCGCGCGAAATTGTGGGCAGCGGGCCATAGCGCCGAGTGAATCACGTTTAATGAAGCGCGCAAAAAAACTCGCGAGGGACGAGAAAGGGATGAAAGCGGCAATTAGCATTAACTGTGCGAAACAGAGAAGTCGCATTCTCATCGTTATATATAGTTGCTGCGATATTAAAATTTCACTCTGCGAGAAAAAAACATGATTCGTCAAAATTCGATGGATCGATTGATCGTCTATTTGGTAATATACGATAATTGATAATATACGGTATCTCAGACTGTTAATGCGCATCGGAATCACGTTTTCGTCAAAAATCGAAGCATTCTCGTGAACGAAGATCACCGATATTGCTGGCACGCGAAAATCACTGAATCGCTCGTACATACGGTTTCGAATAGGACGGTGCTCGCGACGACTCATCGAGTCGAGAGTGCCACGTAGAAAAACGGCCGTGAGATGATGAATCGCGCGAGGAACGACACGGCGAGAAAAACGTGCTCCGTTTTCCAAGGGTGATCGCGCGGCTCGGGAAAATCCGGTCCGTGCTTGATCTCGCCCGCGGAACTCCTGACCGTGCACGTCAGCTGTGCGTGCCACGTTTCGAACGTTCGCCGATTTATCATTCTGACTCTGGCGCCCGCCGTTATGCCGAGAGCTTACGTATAGCGGTGAGGGTGGGGTGCCATAATCGAAGGATGATTCTCCGGTAACGGCACTTCCGCCTCCGGCTCCTCGAAGCTGAACGACGACCATCAAGTTAAAATGCAATATTCTCGATTCCCATTATATTTGCCTCGTTTGATTTAATATCGTTACGAATTGATTTATGACAAGCTGATTATTCTTTGAAACGGGTTAAAATGAATGAGTATCAATTCTCGGTGATACCAATAAGATCTTCGCGATAAAATTACATTGAAGTACAAAATTTGAATAATGACATATCTTGTTCGTCGTCAAAGCGATAAGTCCCAGCTGGAATTTTTTGATTAATATTCCGCGGTTTTAAAGAGAGTTCTACGAAACGAAAAAAAAAAGAAGATACAGAAATCGCGCTCTTTTCTTTCTCTTTAATGAAAGAGGTCGTCACGCAAACCACCTGGCGAAATCTGCAAATAAAAGGTAATCAAACATCAGTGGGACTAAAGCTTTGAGCGCTCTTGAGGATACTGCAAAAAGGATTGCTTACTCAAGAATAACAGGGTGTCTCTCTCTCTCTCTCTCTCTCTCTCTCTCTCTCTCTCTCTCTCTTTCTCTCTCTCTCTCTCTGCAAAGAAATTATCTTAAATGGAAGTCCAGGCAGTCGTTTAGATTCAAGATAACACTTCGGCAATTTCGTTGTTCCGCAACTAATTGAATACTGTAAAGAAATAATTGCGAAACGGCACGGTATATCGATTTTGCGAATAAAAACCACTTTAATATCTTTGTTGAGCAGAAAATTTTGCGAGCACTTATCAAAAGAAACGGATAAAATGCGCAGATAAAATTTATTTTAAAATGTTATAGTTTTTTTTATCACTGTCTCTCTCTCTCTCTTTCACAAACCCATCTTATCTTCGCGAAAATACTTTCTCTCGTCACTAACCAAAAACATTAAAGATAACGCTTCGATTGTTCGCGGGCGCAAAAAGTCGCGAGATTTTTTCGTTAATCTCGACATCGCTCGTTTTCATCGGATCTTGCAAATTTCACGTGGTTGACGAATATTAAGCCTTCGCGCTCTTGAACGAGATAGAAACCGCTGCCATCCAATCTCTATGCAGATGCGAGACGAGCACGTTGGGGAAAAAAATGTGCCGTCGAACAGCAGATAAAGGGAAAGCAGTCGTCCGATTTCGGTGGGAAGAGCCGTTCGGCACATTCCCTCATTTTTTCTCGCGCTTTTCGGCGCTGCAAATTTATTTGCCGTGCTTTCGTCAGCTCGAGAAGCTTTGAGCCCGCTTTGAAAGAGGATAAATTGGAAAAAAAGAAGGAATTGTTGCTTTACGGGACGAAAACAACACTGCAAAATAACGGCTCACAATTGTGTAATATATTCGTGTACTACAGTACGTAAAGAACTATTTGGATATTTTGGACTTTTCTGCTTGAAAAATCAATAATTGTACGTTAACGTATATATGTTTAAACGAGATACATAAATGTGTGATAACAAGATCAAGATTTTGCGATTAAATAATTACTTTACGAAATGTCAGCTTTTCATTGCATTTATGTGATACGTAGATATAAATATAGGGATAAAACTCCCGAATAGGGAAGATCTCTCCGATTACTTTGTCCCTCACATATATAAAGATTATCCTTCTGAGTAATAATATAATAATGGCTAAAATTTTTTGATACAGGAGGATGGTATATATATTATGTGTGAACGAGAAGGCGATCGCAGGGATCTCCTCTATTCGGGAGATTTTACCAAATATAGGAATGGGAGCAATATATGTGAACGGTATAATCTTACAATTGCTTAGATATTCCGTATCAAGGTTTCTCATGCAATATAACGCACGTGCTCTCATAAATAGCACGCGTCTCTGAAATCTAAACCAGATAACCGGTGTTAATAAGTAACGAAAACCTGAAAACACGCTTGAATGCTCTTCGTTATTCAAAAGATTTATTTTCGCGTCGAGAGGAAAAATAATCGGTAAATGAGGAACGACAGCTCTTTTGTGATAAATATGCAAACAGAATTCTTTATAGCGGATTTGCGCATACCGACAAGAAAATATCTCAAAAAGTAATGAAAGTTTGAACTCTCGATTGATTGAAAAAGCTATGGCGCGACTGTTGTAATCGATCTCATCGAAAATAATTCTTGTTGCCAATCGTGTTACAAACACAAATATATATACAGACTCTCGCTATAGATCCGCTGTAGGAACAGAAACTACTGTATTCTAGAAGATGATTGATCTCGTTTTAAATTGTTAAGGCAATGTTCTTGAGACAAAATACATCGCAAGAAATTATTTATTATTTGAAACATTAATATAATTTTTTGATAGAGTTTCCATTGCTTTTCCGAATAGAGTTTAGTTTCGTCTGCGTACTCTCGTTTTTATCCAATTCGAGATAATCATACGCCCGTTTGCGCGTTAATGGAAGGCCGGACGATAACGATCAGTTTTTACCGTCGTGATGAATCAAATAATTGGATCGGATTCAAAACCTTAAACGTGCCAAAAGTTTCGTTTTGTATCAAAGCGCGCTCGTTATATCGAGACTATGGATTTTCGACAGAGAAACAAGAGGAAAAGAAAGAGAGAGTGATTGATTGATTGATTTATTATGCTTTGATTTTTGAGCGAAAAAAATTCTTTCAAATTCCGCAACATGTAAATAAAAAAAAAACAATTCGATTGTACGAAAGTATATCAGATAAAAAAAAAAAGAGAATACATAAAAAACAAACATTTAACAATAGCGAAAGTAATAATAAAAATACAACAAAAATAATGAGAGAGAAAGAGAAAAACAGAGACAGGAAAGAGAAAGAGAGAGTGTTTGCGTGCGTGTGTGTGTGTGTGTGTGTGCGTGCAGAACAGAGAACATGTCTCTTTCACGAGGGACGCGTACGAACGCAGACCTGTCACATCCGATAACACAGCTAAATGTTAATTAATACGTCGTGATATATGCAATTGGCACTAATTTGAAGGCCAAATTGGAATAGCCGACGGTGTGCTAAGGGAGAGAGAGATGCGAGCGCGCGTAATAATGCAGTGCCTGCAGTGAATGCATCTTGGCCCGGAGGCATCGAACGTATCCCGTTCCGTCATGCCGACGGGAATAGTCGGTTACCTCGAAATCGAGGAGACTTCGGTGGCCGTTCGCGCTATCGCATGCACAGAGAACACTTAATTACAGACGATCATTCGAGATCATATTTTCTACACTAAAAGCTACATCAAATTCAATACGCCAGAAAATAACTATCTCGGAACGCCGTCCGTCTGCTGCCAAAAACAGAACAACCGACGTATTCGGTGACTGTTGCTGTTTGCCAACCATGATTGGACAACAACGACACGGGATCGGATTCTTCCTGCTTTTTGCAAACTCTTTTGTTTCATTGCTCGAGTCATAAAAGAATATAAACAACACAAGTAAAGAAGATGTCGATTAAAACGAACAGCGATTGTAGATCAGATGCACTTATTGTGTTTAAAGCATTAAAAGAGAGAGATTTGATTTTCAACTATGTAACTGATAGTGTTACGACCGCCCGGTAGCCGCGCTATTCATATCCGTAGAAGAAAAGAAGACAAAGGTATTGCCTTGACGACGAAATTTTGTGGTGGAAAGAAGACAAAAGAGATTTTTGAATCGGGAATTGGAGTGAGCGTCAGTCACGCGACTATTCATGCCGGGCGGTTGTAACACTATTGCGGCCGTTTGAATATTTCTCTGATCCTATTTTGACTACTTTCGCGGAGAACACGGAGTCACATTTCCGCAAATTTTCAAAATCTCTTTGGTACATCCGAGAAAACTTCTCTACGTTGAAGAAAAGGTGGAAGCTTGCCGAAGGTTCTCCGGTGAACGAACGTGCAAGCTTGCAGAAGACTCCGTAGCCAATTTGCGCGGACTCATCTCATAAATCCGACATCGGCGGGTTCGCCGAGAAGTAAATAACGTCGTTCGTTATAGCCGACTTTGGAAGAGTGTCAAGAGCGATCTCTTTGGCGCCGTATCGACGTCTATGCTCAAAAGAAATATTTATCTTTTACAAGATTTTCACATTTGGAGCGAGTCTTTTGTTGTCAATTAGATACGTACAATTTCAAACATTCGAAATAAAATTGCAATTTTTGACGCGAGGTTTAAAGAAACACGTCGCAACAAGCTTTTTATTCTTCGACTTTCGTCGTTTGAAAAAATTGCACGAAATGTCGTTTAACGTCGAGTCGCAAATCTCTCGCTAGTCTAGAACTCTTGAGCGAAAAATAATAATAAGAATATAAGTTGTTACTTACGATGCACCATTCGTCCGAGGATGGACATTCCATCAGCATGTGTGCGGTGTAATTAATGCACGGTGTAATGCTACCAACTCCCTCGTTGTACTGTCCGCATTTGTAACATCTAATACCGTGCGCGACACCTGTGACACACAAATAACATTTAATTGCCACGGTGCAAAAAGCGTACACCGCTACATCGCGGAGACTGTAGTAAGAGACAGAAAGCGCAAAATCGAGCAATCTACGAAATAGCAATCTACAAGTCGTGAGATAAACTTGCATTTTTCTGACTGCAACTTAGACAAGATCCAACGGAAGCAATTCGCGCGTCAAAGCTCGATCGTTCTGCAGCTGGCGCGATCCGATTAATTCGCGGAAAAGAGCTGTAGCTTTCGAAAATTGATAGAACCCATAAAACTCACTTAATCGCGCCTCGTAAATGCGAAAACTCGAGACGCTTTTCAGGCGACGCCTGCACTTATTCCGCTCACCGATTTGCGCGTCCCCGGTCGTCTCGTTTCGCGAACTTTAGATCCGATGACGCGAAGACGTCGAGAGAGATTTTACTGCGATTTTTTGCGCCAAACCGATCGAAAGTTCTTTGCCGGCGAGTACAATGCGCGCCCATAAAATCGGAGATTTACGAGGACGGCGCGTGCGCGCTCTAAGCCTTGACTCTAGACGATTCGAGACGCTGCACGGAAAGATTCGCTTGCTAGATTGAACTCGCTCGCTTTTGATCAACAAGATTTTAATATATCTACCAAATCGTTGATACATTATTTTTTCTTGTAATTCTTATCACACAAATTCGGTGACAAAACTGATTTTTAAATTGAAATACTTATCAGGATGTTCACAAATTCAAAATATCTCATAAATGTCAAGATAAAACTCTTTTTCACTCTCTTATGAATAACTTGTAAGGAAAGAATATAATTGATGAAGGTAATAAAACGTTTCACGAGTAACAAATTCACAGTAGGTCTTTTACCGAACTTAGGTAGTTCCTAACACATTGAGAGAGAGAGAGAGAGAGAGAGAGAGAGAGAGAGAGAGAGAGAGAGAGGAGACACTCGGTGTACAGCTCCCTTGAGAGGTGAACCACCGTGGAAGCTCGTTAGAACTTTATGAACTTGCAAGTTTATTGAGGCTGATGTTTCGTAACGTCGTTCGCTGCGGTGTTGCGGCTCGACAGGTGTTGGGATTGTCCGTTTGGGCGCATTCGCTTGCACGTCATACCGCGTTAAACCGGGATTACGAAATAAGCGGCGAAAATGATCCGATGCTATTTGCAGGAAAGAGGATGACTTATATTTTTATTCGCGCGTGTCACAAAACAGTGTGTACGAATAGCCTAGGTATTGTATCGGATCTTTCTAACTCGTGTAAACAAAAGTGCTCGCGTACAACGTGAAACGTAAAAGTCACGATTCGGTTATTTCGCAAACCGCTATTTCTTTATTGGTCCACCGTCAGAACCGATGTAAAACAGAGCGCTCTCCGGGGGCGGATCGTATCTCGAGCGAATGTAATCGCGTAAACTACATACCGCAAAAGTGATCCGCCAGCAAGAAACAAAACGGGATCAATCTGGCGGCAATGCCATTACAAGCGAAACCGCGAAAACGTCCAAAGCGAGAGAAAACGGCGGAAACCTCGCCTGCTGGCGGAGACCTTTTTGCCGAGCTTCTCGCCGGTGTTGTTTTCCTCTATTTTCAATAAAATACATTTTTGTCGCATCTCCCGATTCTCGAATATTCGCTGGAATTGACTCGATAAAGAGGTAACTTTCCAATTTTCCTGCAAATCGCCCGTTTGGAATTCGATACGCAATCTACCAAATCTCTAGCCCGATACTGTCTCCCCTGCGCGCGCTACCCCCATAATCTCCCAGAGTCTATCTATTCTATTGCCTTTATTTTTATCGATAAGAAATTTGGAATTTAGAGAGAGAGAACACACTCGGTATAATCTATATAATCCGCAAAATAAAACAGAAATCCTATTCGCGTGGCTGGAATAGCAATTTATGCGAGAATATGAAAGCGCACGTTTTGTTCTCGTCGTAAAGTAAAATTACGCGATCAACGTTAAACAGAGATGAGATTACAACGTTATATGAGTGTTTTGTTTGCGCGGGATGACGAATCTCTCGTATATCTCGAGAATGCATAAAAAATACTGCGAAATCTGCTTTGTGCGCGCTCGCTCAATAACGCAAGCGCACGGCGCACGGACGCGGATTGCTGCATCGACCTAACAATCTCACGTCGCGCTTCTCGCGAGCGGAGACACGTAAATTCGACCCCGAGACTCTCTTTCTCGTTTTCGGTGGAGGAAGAAAAATATTGGCAGTAAATTTTCCCGCGGGACACAGACGTGCCGCTCCTGTATCTTCCCGCACGCTTGTTCGTTCGCGCGCGAGAGTTCGGATGATTTATCTCGCCGCTTATTTTTTCGTCTCGATGTGTATATACACGTTTGCACCGCCGCCTCGCTCGTCACGCGCGATAGAATCCGCACTTTCACCGGACACGGAGCGCGAGGAGGAGGAGGAGAGTGTAGAAGAGTGCACGTGGCCGATCGCACCAGATTTCGGTTGCCGAAACCGCGTTCAATAACGCCAGAAATTGAACGGACGTTCCACACAATTTTGCAAACCTCGGAAAATTAATTGCCTTTGTTATTACGTAACGGTACATTCAAATTCGCCGATTTCGTATGCTTTGAATATTGCATCAATTAATTGTGCAGAATACTTAAAAGCATATTAAGTGAAACAGCTGAAAGTGAATTGGTTAAAATACCGGGACAGAGTTCTCGTTATTTATGAACACACACGCGGCGCTTTATATATTACACGTAGTATATCTCGATTATGTCGATGCACCGTGTGTGTGTGTAAGCAACACGGTTGCCGCTATTTCGCGGCATAATTTTCATGTAATTTGTTGGCTATTGTGACATCACTTCGCCATTAACTATTCGATAACTAGGTAGGTGGCGGAACAGCGACGCACATTCTCCGCAAATTCATCAGTCATATTACTCGAACTAAGGGAGAGCGGATGGTTAATGTACGATGTGATAAAGTAAACCACTCAATGTTGCCACTTTGCAACTTTGCCGGCAAATATTTGTCTTCGATCAAGCATAGCGCGGAGTGCATATATTTCCGGCACGCGACTACAGTTTATCATCGAACGTGTACCACATGCGTAAGGAACAATTTCGGTCGCAGATCTTCGGAAAATTTATTACTCGACTTTCTGAGATCTAGCTATAATTTTTTTTTTTTTCTGTGAAAGGGAATGAAGAATATTGTTCGGAACAACACAATGATGCTTTTGATCGTTCTCCTTGCATCCCCTGATCGTTCCCCTGGCATCTCTTGTGCATTAAAAAAAATCTGGCTGCGTTATAACAGTATGACTGCTACATATTGATTGTGAAATGATTAAAGATAATATTACTTCTAGTCTACGGGTATAACTTTGTTTACGTAAATGCGACCGCCGCGGTTGTCAAATATTCGCTTTAGCAATCGTCGACAATGGAATTCGCACAACCCACTCCTCTGTTTCGAAAACAATTTAAACTTCCTTGCCTCGAGTGAGCTCGAGCGGCTATCGAGGAAGAACTCGACCGACGAGAAGCAAAGTCCTGACGAAGTCGTTACGCTTTCGCCTGAATTTTGTTCGCTGCCGATGAAAACGGTAATCGTTAATTCTTCTTCCGTCGAAGCGTGAAGTTAAGAGTGTTATGATTTCACAAGAGCCAAGTTTCTTCGCAAAATTATCATAATCGCTAATAAAATTGTTTTTTATCTTGTTAATTAATTTGTCAAGTTACGCTGTAGAGATTTTTACATTTCACTCACTGTCAGCATTAGAAAACCTTTTTTTTTTTTTTTTACA
This sequence comes from Pseudomyrmex pallidus, assembly GCA_014825455.1. Taxonomy (NCBI): domain Eukaryota; kingdom Metazoa; phylum Arthropoda; class Insecta; order Hymenoptera; family Formicidae; genus Pseudomyrmex; species Pseudomyrmex pallidus. The sequence goes on along the minus strand of QVNV01014943.1, from coordinate 48,763 downwards.
ATTTTACGTGCTCTTCATTAATATCACAAGATATATTTAACATTAAATATATTATATTTAATATTATATTAAAGATATTATATTTTGAGCTTTTTGAACTCGAGAATCAAAACTATTTACAATACTTGCTTTGCTGGAACACGATAAAAATGCAATACGTTACGCGGATCATCCATATATCCGATTTAAAAGAGGAAAGACTAATACCGTAGTAAAAGTAGTGGAACCTTTTTCGGAGAGAGGAAGTTCTCGCTATTCAGGGATAGAAGCTCATAGCGAATAACGTTATTACTCTAGCGCGGAAAGATTTCGTCGTCGTATAAAGGTATCCAAACGGAAATGTCGATCCTGATGCCACAATCGGCTTTGTGGAAGGCAACTCGTATCGGGGAATGCCATCATGTAAAGTACGTTTAAGAGAAAAAGTTAGCTTCTCTTCGGCCACGAAAGTCGTAGGTGTTTCAGCGCGCGGAATGGAGAGCAGGATTTTTACTCCGTTCGGAGAATGGAAGTAATTTTCGAGGAGAAATTCGAATGGGTCGTCTCGCGAAGGAAAACATTTTCACGTGCGATAAAAGACGGATTTCTCTTTCGCAGAAATGCGAAGATGCACTTCCGGAATACAGGTCTTAATATTTCAAAGTTCAGTTTTGTTTCTCACAACATGTACATATATGTACAAGATTTTATTTTAAAACTTGTACAATAAAATTGTTGTGTGAAACTTTTTCTGTTATCCATTGGCACATTCTATTTTATTATTGACCTTACGATAAGTCCCGAAATGACGGACGAATGACAATTACATCGGAGAACTTCAATCAAGGAAACAAACAGCAATGCTTTACAACTTTAATGAAGACGAACTACTGTTGTTTCTTCATTACAAGTGTCCGCCAAGTTAGTAGCCTGCGGCTTGTATTCCATCGCGTTGGAAGTCGAAAGAATTCCGAAACCGGCGAATTCCGGCAAACGCGCGGCATCTAAGTTTGCTCAAACTCACGGAATTTCCCTACTGGAGAGCAAAAGCAGCCCATCTTAGACGTCGGTCGGTGGTGTGACGCTTTAGGCATCCTGCTTGCATTTCGACACGATGGAATTTCCTCTTCCTCCTTGTATATCGATTGGCAATAAGAACATCCAGCTTCCGATGTTAATTAGCATTCTACCTATGTACTCTATCGATTGGTACAATATTGGCAAACTTATAAAACGCAAAAGTCCGAGATACGTGTAGTAACTCGCATTTTCGAACAATTTTATAAAGTTCTGAAGTAGATCAAATGTTTGTTTTAGCGAGAAAAACATGTCATAAAAATATAATTACAACACAATGTTATTACTATTATGAAAGTTATTAATGTTATTACACAAACACACTTTACACTTAAAAAATATTCATGAAATAATTTTTTAATTTTTCAAAAAATGTTTTGGAAAAACGAGAACTTTCCAAATTAAAATTTATTTAAAACCAACATATGAAATAATTAATTAAATTGTTATCTTTAAACGACGATCTTCAGTTTGACAAAAACTGAGAATAATCGTGGCATAACGAGACATACTCGAATCGATCGCATGAATCACGCGGTCTTTGTGATTCACGGATGTGGCGAGAAGCAGCAGCAGCAGCAGACGATCCGTAGCGTTCACGAAACGGCAGGTAAATGATCGGCAAGCGGAGAAACGACCGCTTGCTTTACGGGATCATTTCACGGCCAGTTGAGTCAATCGCGCATTCGAGGCCGAACTGTGGTAGAAACGAGGAGATGCCAGCAAGATACGTTCGTCTCTGGCGAACGCATTTCCATCGACGGAAATCGCTTTCGAGTTTCAGACAACTTAAGACGCGGCCGGCAGAAATTTACCGAGCGTGGCCCGTAAATTTCCATCATTTGCGAGTTATATTTAATAGTGATTACGCCACTTCATTCCTGATTACGGTACTACACAAGTTTCTCTCGCAATCAGCAAAATTTGCACATCTTAGAATAATTCACAAAAGAATCTTCACAAAAAATTACAGACTTCATCGAATCGCCATCTTATAAAGATACTTAGATTTTTAATTAGATTTGTCTTTTTTTTAAAGCGCTATAATCGATCTTTCTTATTTATTAGAGTTGCATTTAATCTTTGCATTCTCCGCATATAATCCGTGAAAACTGTCTTCTTTTAAAATTTGTCAACAATCCCACGACATTGTGTCACAATTGTGACCTTGAAGGTCGCTGAAACCACCGCAAGAAAGCGGTCAGTCCTGATCAAACAAGTCGATGAAGTGTCCTTGGCAGCTTCCGTGCGAAAGCTGACCTGACCCAATCGTGTTGAGAGATGTTCTCCTTATCGGGAGAGAATTCCTCCTTCGAGACTCCTTCGTGGTGACATTACGTGGCGACTCTTAAGATGCGTCTATCGCCTTCGGGAAGGATGAAATAGGGTATGCAAACCGGAGTGAGTAATTAGCTGGCTAAGCATTCACGCGGAAAAGTCTTCCAAGTGTCGCCGGTGAAGAACAAGGGAGACGGAGTTAAAAAGGGGACGAGAGGTATAAGAAAGAAGGGGATGATTCTGACCGAGAAGTAAGTCCGTGACTAATCTGAATCTCTAGAACACATTCCTGAATCCGCACGTGAATGCACTCAGCAGCCATTTCAATATCCCGCAAACTCGTCGAGAAAGTCTCCTCTCCATCTTCCCCCGCAATAATGCGCGAAGTGCATCCCTCTCTCGCGCGCCGCCGCGTCTCTTCTCATTTTTCCCATCGTGCTGTACGCGCGCGTCTGAATAGTCGACATTATTAATAACCAACTGCAATGTGCGCTTTTCTCTTGAAGTACTAGCGTGTGCCAGCGTACACAAGTACGGGAAAAATGCGCAAATTTCAAGAGATACGTTAGTAAACAAAAGTCTAGAATTCGAAGAGAAAGACTTTACATTGCGGAGAGTATCAATATTTTCTAAATTGCCGGTTTTCTGAAAGGAAAGCTCTGAGAATTTGAAAGAACATAAAAATATCGTTAGAATACACAAACAGCACAAAAGTGCTCTTTCTGTGTGTTCCGAAATATAATCGTTAGTTTTTATTTAAAAATTTTTACGTACACAAAAATACATCCGATGATTATTATCCACGTAAAAATAAATAACGAAATCATTAAAAGACAGAGATTCCGTCTGACTTTCACTTTCACATTTTAGAAAGCAAGTTTTATTTTTTTTATATTTATAAATTTTATGTTGAGAGAATAATACGCGGAAAATCTACTAATATATAATATAGTTAATCTCTCTCTCTCTGTGAAGACAGAAAGAGAGAGATTGCGGAAAGCGCGCGATGCACTTAAGTAGCATCAAATTTGCATTCAAGCGATATAAGATTATCTGCGTCCGAAGCGCCATAAGCTCGCCAGACATTGAGAAAGCATTCATGTGTAAAGCAACAAGGTTCCGGAATGACGTTGCGAGAAGGCAGTCGAGAAATAGATCCCATTTCCTCGAGGTAGTGAACCACACTGTGTGTTCTTTCAAGCGCGCAAATATGTGAGCAAAATAATAAATGCAAATATATTTCATTAATACACAACAATAATTCTTCTCTCTTTTCGCGGCTGACATTCGGACGTTATTCATTTTAATCTGTCCGACCGCAATTGTGACTGTATCACTATTTAATGTCTGCCTCATGCTCGACCTCATATCACTTCGCTTTTGTCTCGTTAATTTCGTACGCAACTACTGAAACACATTTTAATATGTTTTTTATTAAACTTCCGTTTTCGGAATGATATGTGATTTACAAATGATATGTGTAATTTTATTCTCATTTTATTCTCAGTAAGATTAATTATCGCGAGAATGTCGGAAATGACAAAGAAATAATCGTGTTCGGTAACAGACTGCGATACAAATTATCCCGAGCGCAAAACGATTTCGTGTGCACGTTTCCCGCGCGTTTGCACCGTTCGCATAACACTGTGATACCGCAATGACCACTATGCAGGGGTGCTATGTGACCCCACGCTGTTGAGGATCGAGATGTACTCGCGTGCGCGTGCAATGCGGCGATGCACGCGGACACATTCTGTCTCGTCTTCTCACATAGAATTCCACTCAAAATACGATCGCGGATTGTCGTTGTAATCACTTGGCAACAATATCGCTCACGTTTTATTTGTTTACCACTCTTATTTATTTTATTATTTTATATTTATTATCACGATTGTAGTAAAATTCAAGGTAGAGATGATATATTGTTTAATATATCATTGAAATTGTTTTTTAACCTTGCGTTAATTTTATAATTAATAAACAGAATTGTTTTATTAATGAATTAATGAAACTGAAGGCTCGTATAGTTTAAAACTAGAATTGTTTTAGTTATTATTATTAATTCAGTTAATTATTATCATCAATTTACTGATTCTTACTTATTATTAATTATTATTATTTTATTTATTATTAATTTATTTAGATATTGTTAACATTAATTATTTTTGTTATTAATTGTTTTTACGATTATATTCACGGTAATATATATACATGCGTGTTATAAAATCGTAGTTCTTTAGAAGAAAGATGTTGCCGCTTGTAAAAATATTGTAGGAAAACTGGTTTGATCACAGTGATGGATGATGTTGTTCTTTACAAGCGCTTTAACTCGACATAAAATATTTATACAATGCAAACGTGTACTTTGTGAAGTAACACGTTGTCGTACGCGTCAAAGATCTTCCTTCAAAAATTCATGGTTCTACATCGTGTGTTACAATTTAAAGAAATTTTGACTCAGTATAAATAAGTTTAGTCGTTATTTTAAAACTTCTCACATATATTTTCCATGTAATAAAATTCTTACACCGGTGAGAGAATAATATCTGTGTGTATGTGTGTGTGTGTGTGATATTGCATCGAAATTACACACGACCAACAAGGGTACGTCAATATCAATATCCATCGATATATCATCTATTTCAAGCGATTAATGGAACAAAAAGATTGAATCGAATCTGGACACGATCTGCCGAAAATTCTAATTCCGCTCGGCTCGATATCTCCGCACCAAATAAAAGCATCGTTAAGATAACTAACCGTTGCTACGGGATGGGTGGGTTCCCAGCCGGGGGTTCCAGGGAGGAATCTGAGAGAGAAAGAGAGAGAGACAGAGACAGAGAGTTTGACGATGCCGGGCAGGATTTCGGGGGTTGGGTCGAGGCCTCGGCTGGGTTGGGCAAACCGACCTAGATAAGTGAATAGTGAATGCACTCGGTGTGGCGCTGGTAGAAGGAGCGCTTCCAGACACTTTCGTGCCGCATATGTCCGTGTTAAAATGCCCTCTCGTCCGCCCCTTTCCGCCATCGGTTCCCAACGGGATAATGTGATTTCGTGAATACGAATCGTTGGCACGGCCACTCTGGCGTCACGCCTGGAAGGTGCGAACGAAAACTTTTTCGCGCGCGCCCGCGTGCAGCGATCGACAAGTGCAAGTAAAGCCTATTTGAAATATTGTTAGAAAATTGTAATTGTCGCTTTGCGAATTTATTGCTGCTGTTTATGATTATGTAGATTTGCACAGATTTACGCCGTCATTCGTTTGTAACTCGACGTTACAAACAAATATATCGCGAGTTGCGCGTATAAGAATACTAGAAGATAAAATGCGACTCTCAAAAGCTCTCGGGCGGGTTTTCTTTAGAATAAGAAATGAATATGTTTGAAGAAGATATCGCGGACGACCAAGATAATCTTGGCGAAATTCAGTCAGTAACGGTAAATTAAACACGGCTGGAAAAGATAAATGGCACACGAATGGTAGACCCCGGGAGAGATAAATTACCGAACGTTTCGAAACGGGAAAGATTTATCATGCAGGAATAGAAACACAATCGAAAACGCGGCGTCGATAAAGAACTATACACGTATCGATGCGGTATGATGGACTCCGTAATACGTTCCCGAAAAACGCGCGATTTGTTGTTTTCAATTACGAATTGACACCGAGAATCTCAATCAGATTCCAAATCGCATTTTATCGGGCGATTAAACGATTTCTTCTCACGCATTGGATTCGACTGAATTTTCTGACGCGATAAAATCAGTTGAACGCGGTGCCAAGAAAAAGAGAGATTTGTTTAACAAATACTTCGGCGAAGTGTGTTCTTCTCTTTCTCTGTCTATAATAAAATATTACAATTTGTACGTTCATTAAAATTACCGAGCTCATAAAAATGAACGCTCTTACACTGTCGTTCGCAATGTATTACGGAACTGGGCGAGCTTCGGTTCGCGCTCTTCTTCTACTATTTGAAAAACACTTCGCAGCAATTTCAATTTCACATGTACATGTTTGGCAAGATTCACCGAAACCCTGGAACGTCGAATCGTAGCGACTGGGCGGCGATGAAATCCGTTTGATCTCCGATCCCGCGAACGGGATCAAGAAGCCCCGATAAAACGTGAGCCGAAACTCTGGCGCGGGTATAATCAAATCTGAATGGCTGCATCTCACGAACATTCGCGTCAGAGTAAATTCCATCGGGCCGAGTTGCGCCACGCTTTCTTTTCCTCTTCATCTCTCTCGCGTTCTCTTCCTCTCTTTCTCTCCCTCTCTCTTTGGTGTCCGAAACTCAAAGTGTCAGATGGAAAGATATCATGGATACAAAGGCGCAATAAAGTACGAGAGAGAAAGAGAGAGAGAGAGAGAGAGAGGCTCTCTACGAGAGAGAAGTAACTTCCACGGCACGGCAACGAAGAAACAAATCGCGACCTGACATTTATCTTCCGCGTCAGCTTGTCTCGCGCGCGCCGTATTGTATAATATCATCTTTCACAGTGGACAGAGTCTTTAGAGAAATACACTGAATTTCCCTTGGCGTTGGGCTTGACCTTTTGCAGCTCGTGATATTTCGTAAAGCGTCCGTGTGAATAATATTTAACACAGAGAAATAGCTTTTCTCTTTTGTCCAATTTATGAGAAATTGCGTACATAAGTTTTTCCATAAAATTACAATAATACATAAAATAACGAGATAGAATTTGTATAGTCTCGACTTGTTTGACTACCGGGAGTAATTAAGAACAGTCGATAATTACGAGTAATTCCTGCCGGGAGAATCTTTCACGCACGAAGTGAGACGGTGCGGTTCCGAAAACGATTCCGGAAGCACCGCGCTCATTAGAGGTCGTCCTTCGCTGGAAGCCCTTTGAGAGATGCTCGTTTCTTCCTCGATTAACTCGTTCAGCTACTTAATTGTGACTCGGCCGCTGAATATTATCGCTTTTCTCGAGTTTCGCTGCTCATCAGCATTGCGCGATCTCTGGTGTCGATATTCACGTAATTTACACCGCGACTCGGTTGCATACCGTTAATTTTTAAAAACCAACGATGTGATATTATTTATGAGAAAAAGTTTTATCTTATATTACGTCGACCGTTCGCATGTATAAACTAGATCTAACAAATTCTTAAAATTGCAAATTTGAGTGAGACTTTCTTGCAATTGTGTCAAGATGTGTCGATGAACGCGTTATAACGAAGCAGTTGGAAGAAGATAAAACTAGTTTGCAGAATTAATTTGTTTTTCGGTCAGGGACCCGCTTGTGTCGCGTGTTTGAAATATGCGACATTCTTTTATTAGATCTCTCCGCGCGACTCGCGTTTCGTTGCACTTTCAACGGAATTTATTAATGGCATTAGAAGCAACACTACAGCTTTGCCTACGGCGCGAATCGCGAGCTCAGCTTGCGTTTACGTTATTAATGGAAAGTTAGCATTTTCGCGTGAGCGACGGTCGAAAAAGAGAATGACAAAGCAACATCGCGAGAGAAGTAGTCCGGGCATAATCTTGTCGCGCAACGACGACAACGACAGTCAGACACGAAATCTGCTTCGCAAGCGCTCGTAAAAATTTGTTGCGTCATACCTATCTGGAAAAATTCTGTTTGTCAGGCGAATCGGCGGAAAAGAGTTTTTTGCGCTTATTCAGTGAAAATTGCATCAATGCAGAAAGCGGTCCCGTTTATTTTACGCTCTGTGCGTATTTCTGTTAGACACGTTATTTATTCTATGTAAACTCGGTCTCGGTAGTGTTACAAATAAAAAAAATAAAAAAAAAAGTGCGCTTTATTTTCAATATATAAATAACACGCGTAGCGAAGCGAAAAGAGAGTATTTTAAGAGGGAGACGACAAGACGAGAGTGACACAAAGTTTTTAGAATCAAACGAGAATATGTTGTGCAAAATCAGCCAAAGTTAGAGCTACGTAGTTCGGAGAATTCTTTTGTACTTTGTTCTTCGGAGAAGTAACACGCCCGAACGGTGTATCTGATTCTATAAAACACATGCTGCTATCCGCTTTGCACTTAACTATTTATTTTACTTTAAACTTGTGAAAAAAGTTCGCAATAAAAGAACAGCCCGAGCATACAATGCACATGAATTTAGTGTGTAGTTTTGTATTTTCTAACGTTATCATTACACATCTCATCATAAAGAAGTTATATTACAATTGTGTCCATATACAATTGTTTTAAATAATTATTTATTGAGATAATATATTAAAACTTTTTTCAAAATTGTTTTATCTTCACTATTATTTTAACGTAACAAAGACTGAATTTTTCTACCTCTACCTCGTTCGGAATAAACACGTGTTCACAGTTTCTTAGTTAATTTAATCGTATTGCGATTGAATGTACGACGCGCACGAAGGAGTATCAGAAAATTCTGCAAACTTTTAAGAATCAATGAGACCCGGAGGTGAACTATATTTCCGATTCCCCCGGGAAACTTCAAGTCTTACCCGTTTCTCTCCCCGCCAGCGAGAAACCAAGAAAAATCACGAAGAACGTCTCTCGACGAGATTTCTCAGGAAGTCGCGAAAGAAAGCTTCTCTCTGTTGACGACGCGAAGAAACTCTCGTGAGATACAAGAGAAATTGAATGTTTAACGCGACGTACGTCACTCGTTCGAAAGCGCTCTACTCGAGAAAGATTTTCACCCTCATAATCGTCATACGTACGTTCATATATCGTCCGTACAAGTGGAAAAGTGCTCCGTTCGTCGCGTCTCTGCGACACTTCTATTTCCACTTTTTGGACGAAAAGAAAGACCGGGTTGCTAAAAGAGGAAGGGGACGGATTACGGAGAAAGGAGAGATAGACAGGGATAGACGGATTAGCTCTTTACTACGGTACGATTTAATCTCTGCTCGCCGCAGGCTCCTCAAAACCGCCCACCGAAAATCCTCTCCTCTGCCTCTGTATTCTCTTTCATCCCACGCTTCCCCGTCCGTCGTCCGTGTCACACTCCTTTACACACAATTGCGGCAGCGGGGACTATATGCGAGCCCTCTCCTTTTGGAGGTTTCGCCTTCCTCATCAAGTCATCCTCGAGAAACCGAGTCGTTTAATACGAATGGCTCTACTTCCGCGGAAATGATTGATATCGAGGAGGAGGAGGACACATGGCTGAAGAGTCACGATCTATAAAGAGATCGCTGCGGAGAATCGTCGGGGCGAGGCACGTTTGTTTGAACGCTTCTGCAATCCCCCGGGAGAGAGCTGAAAGTGATTTTTAGTCCCGAAGTTGTTTAACGTCGATTATGTATTATTCATGATTCGAAAGAAGATGGATGACGAAGATCGATGATTGTCCGCGATATATTAACAAATTCTGTGAATTGCAGATTCTTTTTTCTTTATGCTGAGAGGGTTTCTTGGATAACACGGTTATGAAAAAAAAAAAAATATATATATATATATATAAATCTTTCTTTGTCTTGTTTCACTCTCTCTTTCTCTCTTTCTCTTTTGTCCAAGAGATGATATGACGCTTCCATTATATTTATTGTGCGGTGACACAAAATGTGTCCCTCGAACCTCCGCAGGAAGTTGTAACTCTTCCCTTTCTTCGAATTATTATTTTTTGTTGAGAACGAAGTTGCTGCTCCCCTACGCGCTGCTTTCGCAAGTTATTAAAGTGAATATTTTTTCTCTTCCTTATCTGACGTTCTTTTTCTTGCGTCTAGCTTCAACGATAATTAAAAAAGTATGTCGTGAATGATGTCATAAATCTATTTCGAGAACATGGAGTGTATTTCATAGCTCGATATAGGATACAGAATATAACTACCGAGTACCGAGCACGCGCAATTATAGAAAGAAAGAGTTATAAACAGTATTCCTCTTCTAAGAAAGCGCAAGACATGTGAAGAGGAAAAACTTCTCTCTTTACACAGCGACTTCTACGCGCGCGAGAGGAGGTGGGCCGATCTTCAATGACGCGGTCGAAATTTTTGCAGCGAAGCGAGCGAGGTCAAAGTTGAACTAATGAAAAATGAGTCGGACGCTTGACAAACCGTGTCTATCTGTCCATTCTTCTCGCGGCCCCGATTCCGCTTGGATTGCGGTCGTCGGGTTGACGAAAGCTCCGATACTGAGTATCGCTGGTAACAACGAAGATCGATGAATTCGTTTTTCACGACGCGCTCACTTTCCGTTGTGCGGATTTTCGTTGCAAAACAGTCGCAATCAATTAAGGAAGTCTCGATGTCGCGACGAACGTAATGAAAGCGGTCGCGTTTCCATTTCACTGCGTTCCCGCGCAGTGTGTCTAAGTAGTCGTGTATTGTATATTCTCAGCTCGCGAATCAGCCACTACTCGAAACGAACAATAAGAGTGCAGTTTGACGATTCCGGAACAGAGAGAGAGAGACTGCGCGATTATTTACGAAAAGCGACGGCGAAAAGATGTGTCTTAATTAATCGACGCTGTCGTAAAACGAGAAAAGAAGAAATCGCAGTGTTTATTTGCGAGAAAAGAAACAGAAGCTTGTGAGATCTGAGGCAATTTTCGCAATACTTCCGACTAAGTGACGGGCCAATACGGGTGTTTGCCAGGCACCGGGAAAAAGTATCTCGGCCCGTAATATAGTTGATTTTGAAGACGTATATTGAGAACACGGATCACGTTTCGCGGAAAAAGGATGCCGCGAGGAATGCCAAGTTGCTGATAGATCGGTTGGGAAAATACCGGAAAGCCTATGCTATCCCCGTACGAAACCCACTCAAATCCCGAAGAATCTCCGTTGCCGGGAGCACGGACACGTAATTAGTCTGCTCGGAACAAACGCAATCGATCAAGCGGACTCCGTGATGACACTCCGTGAATCAAGAAGAATTTGTTCGCTAATATCAGTAACGTTACCGAAGCGAGATGCGAATGTGTTTCCGACATCGTGAGAAAAATAACGGCGGAGCACGTGAGGACCTTCTAATAATGACGTTCCGCTTTACTTCCGCAGATAACTCATTAATTAAATCTTTGACCGATCGTTGCGAACGCGGCTAGATTTTCTCTCGTCGTCTCTTCCACCGCGAAATAATGTTCGAAGTATTTCAAATATTTTCCGTAGCTTCCCATTTGGGCGAGAAATTTATTTCTCTCAGCGCCCTACAGCCATTACTTTAATGCAGAGATTCTCTCGCAAGTCTTCTTCTTATATAAAATATATTTTCTGTTTTTAATTACATTTACTATTTACATAGTTTGTGTAAGAAAATAAATTTAATTGTATAAAATATACCTAAAATATTCAGAATATTAATAAATTTGAAAATATTTGAAATAAAAGGAACTTTTCGAAGATGAGCTTCGATACGTGCGCGCTCGTCGAATCTTCGGAAATCGGATACGATAAGAAATTCTCTTGTGCGACAGCGGCGGGCGTTACAGCCATCAGAAGGAAACACCGATACACCGGTATTGTGTGGATAACAAATAAGTGCACGTCTACATCCGCGCGTACTTGCGTAACAGAAGTCATCTACAGGACGACTGGGTGAGTAGGTTGCCGAAGGTATTCATAGCAAGCCGCTAGTGTCTCGCGCGAGCATTGTTGGTGACACAAGTAACAATGCTTGTCGGAGTCTGACAGCTGCAGTCGTCATATGTATACTTCTGGCTAATGACGATGCCCTGCCGAGAGGACCTAGCGGCGAGGATGTTTTTCCCGATCAATTTTTTTAATTACATGTTACAAAACTTTCGTTCTCAATTTCATAGATTTGGTATTTTGTTGTGTAGTACGTATTTGTCAACTTGAAAAAAATGTTCTGTTTTATATTATGAATAAACTTAAGCGAAAGAGGATGTCGCGCAATATGCAGCTTTGTGGTTGACTATCGGTGAAATATTACAGTCATTTCAGCCCCGAACGTCAAACGGATATCTGCTTTTCACCTTTGCGCCTCCCTTTCCACTCCCATTTGATGTAACGTAAAATACACTACCACCGTTCGTGGAGGCATCGTCATTTTCCCGCCGGCTATTTACGCTCGGCCATTGTTTGAGGAAGCCGCGAATTAATCTCCCGGCTCGCAGCGGAAGGGACATCGGACAAGCGGACGGGTCGAAGGGCACAATGGATTAATTCGAGATTGTCTTATTACAGAGGGTGGCTATTTTCGGGATGATGACAGCATAAGTATCCAGGGCGACTCACGTTCTTGAAATAATCGTATTTCTTTATTATCGTGACAAGAAAATAAATGATGTGTCTTATTATTCGGATGTGTATTGTATACATTGTTGGCAAGAATATTTATAGGCAGTCTTATATAATATTTTGTTTCTCTAACATCGCAGTAGATATCGGTTATGTCTGTTAAAGCGGCGTAAGAGATTTGTCACGAATTCCAGAAATTTACAAAGTTTTGTTTGAGACACGTGTGCATTTTGAACTTTCCAAAATTACTTTTACTTAAAAACTTGTTTTCAGACAAAAATCTATTTTAAGACTTATACTGAAGTTTTGTAACAGCAACTGTTTTTCATTTCTACTGGTGACAAAAATCAATTTGAAACTATATTTTGACGCGACAAATCTCTCACACTAATCCAGTATTTTGTTAAATAAATAAATAGTACGACCGGAGATTGAAAGGAAGTAAAATGTATGAGATTTGCGGTTGACACTCGCGTGTGAAAATACGTGGAGTGAGTTGTGCTCGCGTTATTATACCATCGTAATCTGTAATCGCGGTGGTAATTTGCCGCTTGTATTTTCCGTAACGCGACGCAGAAGTATCGCTCTGGATGTCCGTGAGATATGCAGAATGTCGGCACGCAGCTATTCAGCGTCTCGCGCGAATGCACGGCATGGCACCGGGACACCTTGCATTTGATAGCGAGCTCCCAGGAACGGAAGGATTTCTCGGTGTATCAAGTCGTCTTGCTTGAATATTTCCGTAATGATGTACGAGCGAGATATCACGAGATTGAGACAGCACTTAAAGCTGTTTCGCCTAACACACTCGCGCGATGTTACGTCGCGCTTATGTGTCTTCCTCCCGATTTTCTCAAAGGAATATGTCTCTTCAAAGTTGAACACTCGATTTGAGCATTCTTATTTCTTTCATGGCGATGTAGTTCATCACTGCGACGTGTTGAACTCTGCTCTTTTTGTGTGTGTGCGAGAACGCACACGCGAAAGAACATTATGCTCCTCTGCCCACCAAGAACAACGGAAGATTTATAAATAAAAAGGGAGTATAGATCGAAAGTATAAATAGATGTATGAAGTAAAAAGTGTAATAATTGAGAAAAGCTGTAACCAGATAAAAGCTGAAAATTTCGCGACATCACCGCGCGATAACACACTCTCGTGTTATTATCAGAAAAACAACTGACCCATTTACGTCGTCGGTGTTGAAGTGAGTTTCACGGAGGCGCGAAAAGGATCGAAAAATCGGCGCGGATATTATCAACGTATAGTTCGCACTTTGCGAGAAACCCGAGCAGACACCCGAGTAGATACACGAGCGTATATACGCGCTTCTGTGATGTGTGTAACGTCAACGGGGGGAGCCATACAAGGCAATCACGTCGTGCTTCACGGCTTTAAAATTGACGAAAACCAAGCTAATAGAAAATGCGTGTGATCGCACTTTAATATTCCAGTTGATTTCACGGTGAGAGAAACAAACAAGACTGAATTATTTTGCGAAAGGAATACAGTCCCGGTATTTCTCTCTTCACGTGTCTTTCCCGCGTCTTTTCTCGCCGATTCCCTTCGCGATTCTTCCCCTCGGCGTTGCTTCAAACGCGCATTTCCGCTAACATCGTCGTCGTCTCGTCAGCGACACTCGAGAAATAAAAATAAAGAAACAATTGTGCGGTTCTCTCCGATAAGTTTCGGAAATTTCGAAGAAACACAATCCTGCTTATATTGTCGCGCAACAGACGAAAGGATATCGCGCTCGCGACAAATAGAACGTCGATGCTTTGAAACTTACTCATGTTCGTCATTCGAGCGCGACAATCAAAATTCGTGTCAAGTTTCTTCTCGCGAGAAGAACGAAATTTAAATTTTGCCGTATCTCGTGCGCGCACACGCATTAACTCCCTTTCCCCAACGTGGACGTTGCGCATCGTTCAAGTAATAACGTACGTATACAGAATATCTCGGATTTCTCCGCGTTTTCTATTCGTATGCCTTTTTTTTTTTTTATAGACAGCGCTTTTCGGTGCAGTTTTTGAAATTGATATTTGCTCAGTGAATACCGTCGAGGTGTCTATATATTTTTTGAGTTATGAGCAGAGCGCGCGGAAGTTCCCTTCACAATACCATTGAAAATTTACTATTTACAGAAAATGCCAGGTACAACATATATATATATATATACATATATGCATGTATATATATATATATATACACGTATAGAACAATCTCTCTGTGCACGTCCACTGTTTGAACGAATGAATGAATGAATTATTGCGAAACTTTCTCGAAAATTAACAAATAGTTCAACAGAATAGCGTTGGAAATCTTCCATAGGTAGAGGCAGGAAAAGAGATATTTAATCTTATGTGTATATACGCGTACACAAGGCAAATACCATTAAAATGTCTGAACGTTAAGCCCCGTATAAAGTCGGCGCATTTATCATCTGGCTCAAACTTCACCGAATTCTCGCGCGCGAAATCCCGCACGCTATATTTCGAGGAGGATCGTTAAGGATATAGCTCGGGAGGGGGGGGAGGCGCGTGAATCAACTTTTTATCACATAAAGCACCGTTGATGCACCCCCGAGATTATTAACAACGGCGGCTCACGCCCGGACATAAATAGATTAATCGGCGAAACTTTGCGATTTCGACCCCCTTCTCATCTCGTGCGCACATTTATAGCGACCGCTTTACAGGCTCGCGATATACCTCCTCGTGAACGAGCACGATCGTGAATCACGCCACCGTGTTGTACAATAAGGCACTTCGTGTCGGGAACCGTCGTTTTGCTTCTCGACGCTTTTAATTGCGCGATAATTGCCGGCTACGAAGTCGTCGCCGGGGCTTAATTCGCCGCAAAAGTCGCGGCACCAAGTTTTTTTTCTCTTTTTTCTCTTTCTCCTTCTCTCGTTATCGAACTCGAAATTCGCGCAACGTTAACAAAAAAAAAAAAAGAAAAAGATTAGAATTGTCGAAACAGAAATTAACACATTTTTATTGTGAGAGATCGTGTTTTTTATGTGAAAATATTTTTTTATAGTGTTAATAATATAATATATTCTTAATATACATGTGTTTGTGCGAAATTTACGAAAACAAACGGGAAAATTTACGATACTTCGGAAATTAATAACTTTTCCCGAAAGGCACAGTTGGTGCCTCTGTAACTAAGACTCTAATTTCTAGAGAACTCTCTCCCCCCTCCTAAAGTTCTCGCGAAGAGATATATATTCCGCAAAATTTTGACGAGCTTAACGACGACGAGCATGAGTAGGCGGATAAGTTCATCCATCGAGTAGGATAACTTCGCTAATTTTCAGCGGAAAAGGAGGGGAGAGGAAACTTAAGAACAGGATGGATATAGAATCACCGGGAAGTGGACCGGATTGTCGGCGTTGCTTGCCGGAAATTTCAGACCGAGCTTCATACCAGACGTCACTGTACCTGACAGCGACGTTTGAATGTAATTATGCCAATTTAATAAGCCGATCCTGCGAGGCGGGAATCGAGCCGTCGTCGCCGTCGTCGCTTGTCACGCGACGCATGTGAACTCGAGAAAGATTTATTAATATGGTGGAGACAGAGAGGTGCATCGCGAGATAATGTTAGAAAGATTAAGATTTATCAAATTTCACAAGAGCGAGAAAAATTAATTATTTCACTGAAACAAAAATTCGAATATGTACATAAGTTAATCTTATTCTCTAAAATATTTTTTATAAATACAGAAGGTTATATACTTAAAAAAATTGGTTTAGATTCACATTTTTTACCGCGTGTGCAAAACAAATATTTTCTTTTGCACCGAATGCTAATAAAAAGATTATTCTTCTTTTGCAATGAAAAATCTAAATTAAAAATCTAAATTAATTTTCAGCGTTTTATGGAGAAATAGTATACAGGGAGGCACACAAACTCTTTAAACGAATTTTACAGGAAGAATATCAGGTTACATGGAAGCTGTCGGGCCGTTGCGTAAAACAGAGGAAATACAGAACATGAGTGGTTGAACAGATTTTCACAGTGAGAAAGAGAATGTGTGTGTGTGTATGAGAAAAAGAGAGAGAGAGGTAGAGAGAGAGAAAGGGTGAAGAAATTGTCTCGGGTTTCATATTACGAATTTACGTGCTTTCCTCGGGACATTTCAGCGTTGCAATACTCGACACACTGTCGATAGTTAGTTACTCTAGTTCTCCAGCCATCTCAGAAAACATGAAGAAGGGACTCGAGTAGAACTCCCATTATCTCGCTAGGGTGCTGGGAATCTCAGACGGAAACACAACAGCAGATAGAGGCTCTCGAGCTTCAAAGAAACTCGCAAATAGAGTCTCAAGATATTTTGTCGTATATACAACCATAAAAGTTATTGTTCACTTAAAAAATAGTTCTTCCGTTTAAATAACAATTTAAAATTTATTTATTCTCATTTCGTATTTAAAGTTGATAATTATCTTATGTAATTAATAAGTAATTCGCACAGTTGTAGAGAAATTATTTACATTGTCCCGTTAGATTCGCTTAAACTGAATTTCCGCTGATGAATAGGGATAAGTATAATCCTTGTTCGCAGCTGGAATACTAAATCTTCGGCTAAAAGCGCGCCTACCGTCGGAACGAATATGTTAAATCGCTTTTGATTAACTCGGATTTGCTTGCAGGTCCTGTATAAAGCTCGACACGTATTTGTCGCGGCACGTAAAATCTCTATCGCAAGAACTCTCCCCCTTTCCCTCTCCCATTCGGTACGGACCCATCTGGGTCAACGGATATAATTGCTTTTGTCTCTTCAGGTCTTTCGCAGCTGGCATTAATCCGGAACGTATCACGCCGCGTCTGTCCACGACGCGTCTGTCCACGACGCGCGCGGCCTCCACGTCGTAATAAGACTTATTCCGAGTTCGACCGTGCGTCGCGTTTTCATCAACGGAGAGGCACAAAAAAAAGTAGAGAATTTCGCCGTTTTCTCCTCGCGACAGTTTAGCCGGGGCGAAACTTTATCAGGCACGAATTCCGAATTCGAAATCAGTCGCGTCCGTGCTCGGGCTCGCAAAGCTCGTCAAATTTACATTTTTTGAACGTGCGATACTCGGGCTGTTGTAACGCGTCGTCTCATGTTTGCGCAATTTTTTTGCGTTACTATTAGTAGAGTTTTTTTTCTAATTTGTTATTTTGCGGATATAACGCAGCTTCATTTTTCGCAGCTTTCTCTGAATCATATAATGTATAGCGACTATCTTCACATATCGCGCTGCCTTCTCTGCACAATAGAGAGAAAGAAGATGTGCACGGTGGTAATTAGCGGGACGAGAAGTAGGTTTCTGTGTATTCGTTGTACTGCGGTGAGAAACGGAAACATACTCTTCACAAAACTGGACGAAAGGAGCTAGACAGCGCTATGAAAAAAAAGAGGGAAGGGACGATGTCGGTGCGGGAAAAAGCAGCGAGGGAGGAACGCGAATCGCCTCGAGGCATTCCAGCTGAATCGGGAAATGGAATACGTGATAACCGGGCCTTTTCCATTGACGAAATACGAAAAACATAACTGCACATACAATGGACTTGATTCGTCGATATTCGAACTAGCGCCGCGTCTCGTATCAACGCGGGTGTATCGCGTTCGATAAATTGCGACAACGACGTTTGCACAGTCGCGATAGCGATGATCGAGATCTCGTTACACTCGAGTGTTGGAATTTGCGTCTCAATCAATGTTCTATAATAGATCGCGAAGTTTATCTATAAACTAAATCTTTACAGAAATTTATTATCGTAAGGGTAATGTGTTATTTTAAATATATCACTTTAGTCACAGTAAAAAATTTCTATAAAAGTAGGTGAAACCTCAGCCTATTATACGCAAAACAATTTGCGCTAATTCAAATATTTTTGAAGTATTGTCTTTACCGGAAAAATTACTCTCATTCAATGTTACAACAATCTGGAGAGAAACTTATTTACGAGCAGCATCAAAAAACGCAACGCTTGTTTTCGAGAAGTTCGAAAATATTATACAAAATGAAGATCAGTGTGTTGCGAATCAGTTAGGCATTCAACGGGGAGATGTAAACGGTATTCTCGGGATGTTGTGTTCAGCGCGAGTTCATTGAAAGTTGCGGCGCGCAACGTAAGTTTCGCGCGAAGCGCGCTGTGTTTCTTCCCGACAGAAACAATACCGCTTGAGTTATAATACGCGTCGAAAATCAAATGATTAACAGCGTTTGTCGCGCAGTATTTCAACCATGTTCCCACATTTCGCGCGGTGAGTTTCTTTTAACGCGAGCATTTGCGACGACGGCCGTCGCGGAATTTCTTCGGGCGATCCCATTAATTCGCGGCTCGCCTTCCTTTTCGCGGGTCTCTCGACGACGACGTGAGAAGCCGGGATCTGACAGAGCGCTTTTTCATTCGCCGCACGTAAAAGACGAAACTCGATCCGCGTGAAGTAAGTTATACTAGTTATAAAAGTTTCCCGTTTCGACGTCCAATTCCATTTTCGACTGCGATTCCCTTTACGCTAATTAATCTCTTTCTCCCGTCGGCTGCAGATTTTCTATTTTTCCGTGAAACATATGGAGGAACATATGGAGGCGGTTGCGCCTTCGGGGATACATATGTCGTTTATACGAAGAAGATACTTGCGAAGAAGATAAGTGTCAAGCACACGCGCCAACTCTTGAAAACAATGTTACCGTATTCTCTCAGATGTGTCACTGCACAAAAGTTCCAAGTTCGATTTTTGTAAATCGGCTTTCTCTCCAAAATTCGATAATAATTCGAGAGCGAATAACCGCGCGCTAAGTGTCATTTCTTCTCTTCGTGTAACTCGTAACGTTTTTCTTTCGGAATTATCGACAAATGTAATAACGAACAAAACGGGCGATCGCAGAAATTCAAACACACGCTCTCTTCGCTCTCTTCCCGTCTGATTCGAATGTGTGTCCGCTCGTTTTCAATTGTGCATGAATAAAAAACCTCGCCCGTCGCGTCGGCAAACGCGATCGCGGCAGGACTTGATGAGTTTCAATCGCGACGATATCATTGACAGAGGGAAGTCCGTATTGTCCGGGGATTAAAGACCGGTTCGCCGTTTAATTTCCGCCCCGGCAAAACAAACGCGGACGAAGTCGGAATCGTTAATGAGGCCTTTTATTCCGAATATAACGAAGCGTTCTATACGAATATAACGAAAGAGTAGGGGTTTTGAATTGCAGATTTCGTTCGGCGGCGCGGGACTAGCGACAATCTTGAAGGAAGAAGAACGAGAAAAAAAAATGTCAGGATATCCATCGCGAGATTACGAACGCGAAACGATTTTTATCAAATTGTTCGCAACGTCATCCTATCGAGAATCGATGGGGAACATCGGTCGGGAGTTGAATTGAACACAGAACGACAAATTAGAATGTTGACGAGAGACTATTCAGCTGCGATTTAGCGAAGGGATGTTTTGTTAAGTCGTTTGTAATTTGTGCAAATTAGTTGCGCAAAATTACGCAAGTAAAAGAAAGAGAACAAATAAATAATTGTAATAATATTCAACCTCGTCGAAAGTTTCTATTGTCTCAGCACAAGAGAAAATCCATGTGTCATTTAGTAAATGACACATTGCTACCGTAGTGCCACGTATTAAAATGCATACATGAAAGTTAGCTATACGGAGCGTATTGTTGGCCCGTGTTTTGCGGCGTTATATCGCCGTGTAGTCACATGTGTGTCAGAACATAGCGACGCTATCGCGGTGCCTAACGCGCGTGAAAAACACCACTGTCATCAACAATGCACAGGCGCTTCTTATCCCGATCTTTCCGAGCCATAAATAGTCGCGGTGTTAGTACGTATCGATTAATCGATTCAGTTCTTCCCGGTGGCGGTTGTTGTACGACGAAGCTCGCAGGTTTTTCGAAGCCGACAATATTTTCGCCAAGTTTCCGTTCCCGGAACGCGTTCCAGAAAAGCGTCTTTCTTCCACGTCGAAGAACCGCGAAGATGTCAAGGTTCACGCTGAAGCATTAATGTCACGTTGACTGCGTCGCTTTCATGCGTGAGGGTCGAGGGTAGCATCAACAGCGGACCCTTCCCCCCTTTATCTGGCGAGAAAAGGTGAGACCGAAAGAAGCCGCGCGTCCACACAAAGGCGTTATTAATGCAAGCTTGTGAGAAATGCTTCATGTTTGTGTGCATACGAGCAAAGTGGCCGTGTTAGTTGCTGGAAATTGCGACAGAAAGGGTCTTCTATCCCTCATCCGTACGCGTAGGCACGTAAAAGCGTCTTCTTGAATAGTATCGATGACCGATATCGATTAGCGTGCGGGTTTTCGAACTTAGGTGCGCGTCATCGTCGGAAAATATAAGATGAGAATGGCGCAGAGCACAAGAGAGCAGTTTTCATGACGTTGACAGAGGAATTTGATTCATCGCTTAACAGAGATTATATTGCAACATAAGAAAAAAATTGAAGATATCTAGGAGACGTTCGAACATTTCGTGTGCGTGCGTATGTATCGCCTTGCTTGACTTTCGGCACTCATTGAAATTTCAAGCGTAGAACGACGGTTCGCTCTGCGACGCGCATTGTGGATTTATGAGCAAACGGGTCAAACTCCGACATACATACGGCGCTGCAGATGATGTTGGGGTGAGAAAAGGGCTGGAAGAAACCACCGGTCACAAAGACGTTATTAATACGAGCTTGCAAGCGCAGCCATGTGATCCAACTGGAAACTACTCTAAGCTCCGAGCTTTTCCCATCTCGCGGGTCGCATCTCTTCCACGGAGTATCAATGACTAATCCCTTATCTCATAAGAGAATACAATTGCACGATAAAAATTTTATCTGGGCGTCGAGTGCGAACATCAAATTTGACTATAAACGTAACACCGCGAAGAAAAATTTTCAAATTAAAATTTGAAATTAATTTGTAAAATATTATATTAAATATGTGTGTGTGTTGTTTTAATCACAATATAAATGCAATTTAAAGAGAAAAGTTTAAATAAAAGCTAACAATGTGTAATAATAATTATTATTTATAATTATCTCTTATTTTGAGAGACTGCAGCTTTATCGTTTGTCAAGTGATCCGTACGAAAGGTTAAATGAACGGACGTGAACTGCGCGCGAATTGACGTTTCAGAAAATTTATGAACTGACGTTTTAATCAATTACTGCGGAGCAACGTCTCTGTACTGTAAAGGTTCTGTTGAAATAAAAAAAACTCTTAGGAGTTTTCGCGGAGGCCACGACGACTTGATTGCTCGATCCCGATTGCACGTGCATTTTTATCTCGAAAACGACGGGGTAATCTGCGCTGACATTTCATGAGAACGCTTTACGAGAATTTGCAGCGCCGGTTCTGACAAGTCATTCCGATGTCCTTGTTTCGCATAAGAACAAAGTCATTTGGATAAAACGTCGTCCAACGTCGTCTAAGCATTTTAGCTACGTCACATAAATCAAGCGAAGGATATGATCTCTCTTTCGCGTTTTATTTCATTTTCTTCCTGCGGCAAGAGTCTTCCGCTCTCTCTCTCTCTCTCTCTTCTTCATGGGAGAAAACTTCCTTGGATTTTCCGCGTAAGTTCCATTTACGGCGAAAATATCATAAGCGCTACTAGAAAATGCACAAGACGTTTTACGGGGACACCCACTTCTCTCTATCAATATTTATCTTGAAGCTTCCTTACATCGATGGCGAATTGCTTCGAATAAATCTGAAAATGGAGCGACCGGGGAAAAGCTGCACAACTTTCCATTAAACACCTTCTGTGCTGAATCGTATCGCATCATCCATTCTGCGGCGCAAATCCGCGAGAAACACGTATCGCTCTCGTGTCAACGATAACCGAGACGCGTCGCAGGAACCGCAAGAACTTTTCTTCAATTTCCGCGCAGAGTTTCGATATATATATATAAGAAATCAAATCAGTCGCCGTCCGGGACACAGCACCGTTAACATTCGTGACCAAGTGCGGCTCGTAAATCATTTTGACAAATGCACGGTCGCGGGCGATAAATTGCGGAAGAATTTTTAATCCACGAAAAAGAAGAGAAGGGAAACGGAAGGGAGGATTAGGCGACCGATATGGATGCTCGGGGGAAAGCGAGAAAATGAAGTTTCTCAAAGGTAGGAATAGCTTCCGGACCGAAAATAAGTTTTTGACGTAGTGTGAGAATGGATCAAATGAGTCATTCACTCTGATCTGTCGTTTTTTTTCTTTTTTTCGTTTTTTCTGCCCCGTTTCCGTCGTTGAATAAAAGAGATTTCCGCTGTCGGTTGGAAGGGAATAATCTTTATAAATCAAATTTGCCTTTTGCACTTTATTTGTGATTAAATCAAATTCGCAACCAAATATTGTTTTAAACAATTCTCTCTATGCATTTGCGTAATTATAAATTATACATTACAAAGAAAATATGTAAATCACGCAAAAAATATACAATTAAAATATCTCTATTGAATATTCCCGACGAGCTGCGATCCGAGTAAATCCGCGATTTTAGGAAACCTGCAGTGTAATCTATATAAACACGAAATCAATATTTGTATTTGTGCATGCCGAAAATATTAGATGAGAAATTAATCTTGTAATCAAATTTTGTGCGAGGCAGAGATAAAATGTTAAATGCTGTCTGTTGTATACGTGCGCAACGGCACAACTAATGACGCTCTGTTCAAATTATATTACGTGAGTCACGCAACACATCCTGTGCTTTATGCAGGACAGAAAACCAATATAAAATGAACGTCAAACAGACGAAGTTGGCGTGGTTAGAAATTAACTTACAAGTACGTCAACGAGCGCATATGCTCACGTGAAGTTTATTCACCAATAATGCAATAATTTACCAGCACACGTCATTCATTCGGATAATGATGTCGATATCATTCTCTTTTTATTTTTAATTATAATGCGAGATAATATGTATAATTAATAGAGTTTTTATATCATACTACAAAGAAAATATCTAAATAATTGTTACAAAAAGAGACATCGCCGACTTTTGTTGCGTCTGAGTTTTTATTTGAACTAAATTAAAATAATTAAAAAAAAAAAAGAAATGTGCCAACAGCACACGGTGTTCCCAGGCAGTCACCCATCCAAGTACTGACCGTGCTCGACGTTGCTTAACTTCGGTGATCGGACGAGAACCGGTATTTGACTCAACGTGATATGACCGTTGACGATAATGCTTGCTTCGTGTTGCGTTATAAAGTACATATATATGTATATGTTACGCATATTTATTTGAAATATGTTTAAAATTGAATTATATTAATTACAAGAGTATAATTATGTAAAACATATTATAAAATAAATTATTCATCCACTATGGCTTGTCGTCGAAAACTGCAAATTTGCAAAACGAGAAATGATTCCCACTGTCACTCGCTTGTGCCTTTAATTCGAAAATCTGCTGTGTGACGTTGGAAAACCGGTAGAAGCCATTATTTTCCAATTTCACGCTGCTTCGACGTGCAAAACAGCGTCTTACGGTGTCGACAAGTAGGACGGCGTTGTTGCGGGAAAAATGGCTGCTCGGGGAGAAGACGCGACAACAAAAAGATCGCGCCTTGTGGTTTCCGCAACGACGAGAAGTATCTGAAATTCTCGTCGGAAGTTTTATCAAGTTTTCGACCTGCTGGCGGAAAGAGGAGGGAAGGAGTGTTTGCGGGAGAGAAGGGTTTGTGAGTGGGCGGCGATGTGATCGAGGTTGAGAAGGGTCGCAAGCTCGAGAATGCAGCTCTTTTATTGTAAAATCCCTCGAACGCATCCGGTCCGCCACGCCTTCGTTACGTGCTGCGAGAAACGCGATGAATTATTGTCGTCCACCTCGCGCGACCTCAAATCTCCCATCGCCGTAGGGTCACGTCTCTCCAGATATCTCTTTGCAGTAATTTCGTGGTGTCACAAAACATTACATGTCACTGCATGTAAATAGCTTTTGCATCTCAGATAAGAAGAAATGAGAATTGATTGTATATATTTGTATATAGAAGTAAAAAGAATATTTGATATATCGATTATACAGAAATGTACAGAAGTAAAGAATATTTGATACTCCTTAAAATTAAATTTATGTATTTCTCTTGTAAAAATAATAGTGTTTGCACATTAAAAAATTTTTTCTCTCTCTCTCTTTCTGTTTCTTTTATTACTAATTACTGTCTATTCGTAACTTGTCTATACAATCGATCAAAGAGTCAAATGTATTTGACGCATTTTCAACTATCATTTCTGAGACAGAAGCAAAAGTTGGCTTATTATCCGAGCATTACTAAATCGGTCGCGTAATATTAAAGGCTCATCAAGCGGGGCGCAGCCACCGAGGGACTAGATGAGAGAAAGACGAGATATGGTACGCGTGCGGCTACGATAAAGAGCACGAAAATGATAGACAGAGGTCGAAAGCTTTATCGGGAAGCGCGTACACGCCAGAATCTCGGAACCCGTAAGCTCCAAAATTAAACGGAAATTACTTTAAGCTAATAGGTCAGTATCGAACTACCACGCTGACGTAGAGTCGAAACTACGTGTCTGATTTTCCAGTTTCGTCTATCCCCGTTCCCATCGCTCCCGTTCCGCTTTGCAAGGAAGCGTCTTCGAATCTCTATAGCAAGTTGCGAATTTAATCACGTTTCAATGCGGCCGCGATTACATTTCTCATCGTAATGCGAGTGTATTTCATCAAAGCAGTTGTTAATCAGTTAAAAGAATTTTGAAAAACAACGTTGTTGCAAAATATTAAATAACTGTAAAGCGAATAAACAAGATTCGCGCGGAATTTTCGGCCTCCAATGTTACGTATAGTCAACGATCTTTCTCTTTCTCTCCTTCCTTTCTCTCCCTCTCTTTCTCGCTTGCTTTTTCAGAATCACAAAGGATAAACTTGAAAAATTGACAATTGGAAAGAGCTACACAGAACGAAGTATTGTACTGCGGAATGAGGGAGGAAGAAGAAAGGGGGAAAGTCTACATTTGAACTGGGTCGCGGACGTTCCGGGCGGAATTGAACTCTTCGTCCCAATGCATTACTTCCGGCTTGCCGTCAAGTTTTAAGCTACGCTGGATTTGTCGATACCTTCAGCGAGGTTAAGCTTTTTAACGCGCGGTTGATCTCTTCCGCAAAACATGCACCGCATTATTTCGAGAAGATTAATAATCTCGAAAACATGATGCACAATAACTAAAAGCGCGAATTTCAGTTATTGAGCGTCAGTTTTTTTTTTTTTTTGAGGTAACATAAATTCGAGAAACACATATATATTTTGCACGTATGTTTTTTTTAACTCGTGTCTAATAACTCGCATAAAAAATAGCGACTTTACGATAATCTATATACGTGCGCGCAGCGATATTATTTTTTCCTACGTTTTATTTTTTTTTACACACAATTAGAGTGCGCGGAATTGTTTTTAAACGGCGGCCGCGCCGTCACTCGGTTATTATTATACTTCCCCATTTGTGCAAGCTGCACAAATACGTGCTTACGTCATCGAGAATCGGTGACGTTATTGACGAGATCGCAAACACGTAACTCACAACGATGGAATTTCATATATAATCGTGATCAAGCCCGTTATTCTACGTGAGCCAACAAAGTGTCACGAAAATAGATGTCGATACATGAATATCGAAAGACCTGACAAACTCATGATTATGGAAGACCTTTCGAGAGCTTCGCGAAGAAGACCCTTCGCACCCGTTATTTTGCCAAATAGTCAGGTTAAATTTATACTCTTCGACGACGCGAAAACGCTTTTCCCATATGAACACATTTCTAAAAGTAATGTTCCTCGAGTTAATGTCGCTTTTGCGAAAAATGTGTAAGTGTTTCAAAAGAGATCGCTGGAATAAGGACCGAGAGATAGAATCTTCAATCGCGATTGGCAAATAACTCCGTTTTTCCGCGTACTTTACTTTCCATCGCACTCCGGAGTTTCTATTTTCGCTTGACATCGATGATCTTAAATTCTAGACCGATCCATCCGGAGCGATGATGTCGCGCATTTGTAAAATCCGGCTCGATTTTGCGTTTCCCGCGCGAAAGAAACGACGGAACAGCGGAATTGCTTTCCCGGAGAAGAGGAGGAATATCTCTTGCTTTTCTTAAACGTATAGCGAACGTCGTTTTCTTAAACGTATGCGAACATACACACGAGCGTTCTTCTTTGACGGGATAAACGTATTCATTTGACATACGAAAACGACGCAAACGCCGAAGAATATTTTATCCCTCTCTAAGCACGCGAGTTTTCCACGAGTACGTAGTCGAATCTGGGTCTCTCGCACCCCCGTTTCGCTCGCACTCGCGAATAGATATCCAGACAGTATCTCGCGCGGCTAAATTACGAGGTAACTTCGAAGATGGCGGGGAGATGATAAGTCATGTCGTCGAGTGTCCGGATAGCCAGCCGGCGTCGGACGGCCGCTATACATGGCGATGATGTTCTCATTTCACCGAACACTGATCCAGTTTCCCTTCGCCGCAAGCAACGCGACCGACACTCGCTTATTCTGCTCGCGCGTGTACGCGATCACGCCGGAAGATTAACGGCTGTGACAGATCCGACGTCGGTGCGGATGTTTCACGTTCGGCCGTTGATCTTCCTCGCGAAGCGACTCGGAACTTTGAAACTTGTATCGTGAAACGCAAATCAGACGGTGGAGGAAACGCGGTGGGCGCACTCTAAAATCGAACTTACGCGATAACGAGATAACGTGAAGGAGCAAACAAGAAGGAGAACGTACTTATCTGTGGGAAAACATCGTAAAAGCTATATGAAAAAGCGCATTGTATTTCTAAGAAGGTGTCACCAGATGCGCATCAACACTTCGCCGTCTTTTTCCCTTACTTCGGGACATTGACTCGAAACAACGGAAGTGTCTTATAAAGCTATCGCTCTTGAAAATAAGACCAATACAGAGCGTGGTAAGCATAAAAGAAATTATAGAAGAAGTGCAAGAAGAAGAAAGAGAGAGAGAGAGACAGAGAGAAAATGGAAAGATACTCGCGCAACAGCATTAAGCGAGAAATGTCTTCAAGGAAACGGCTGTTTCTCTTCCTTTGTCTTTGCCGTAACTAGATATCCGGCAAGATGGTAGTAACATTCCCGGTAAACGGTGTTAACATTTGCAGAGGGAAAACGATATTTCATCGTGTCATTTGCGGTGTGCACAAAGGAAAGATTTCAGTAAATATGAACATACAGC
Source organism: Pseudomyrmex pallidus (assembly GCA_014825455.1). Lineage (NCBI taxonomy): Eukaryota > Metazoa > Arthropoda > Insecta > Hymenoptera > Formicidae > Pseudomyrmex > Pseudomyrmex pallidus. The sequence continues at coordinate 21,038 of QVNV01014943.1, read as the reverse complement.
GCGAACTAAAATTCGTTCAAACGAAAATGTCAGTAATTCATTTCCTCGGTGCGATCTCAAGCAATGACGAGACATTCCTAACGCACGAATAATTAATTGTAAAAAATAATTTATTTTACCATCTTGTTTTATTTTCTTCTTCTCTAAAAAAATGTTACACTAGCATTTGTTACAAAATTTTCTCATGGTCGCGCAGACGAAATTAACAAGATATCGTATCAAGCGGATATACAGATATGAGCGCAGAATTCAAAGGCCGAACCGATGAGGAGAAATCGCGAAACACGCGGCAATATGAGCCAGATTATGCAGCTGCTTACGAGCTGCCGCGATAAGGTTGATGTATAGGGTGCTAGATGTTAATGCAAATCGTCATAAATTATAATTTTACGGCTTCCGTGATTTATTGTCGATGAAGGGTGGCTGGTTCACATGTCAAGATATCGACGCGCCGCCACCAAACGCGAACGATCGCAGTCGAAATTCAGATCCGAAATTGAGGATACGTCAACATTTTCACGGATCATACGGCCTTGTTGATGCATTCCGTTTCTTCTTCTTTTTTTTTTCGTTCCGTTATATTATAAACCTCCGGTGCAACATCGAACTTTCATCGGGTTTAACAGCATCGAACACGAGGCACAAAGAAAACGGGTCGCGGAAATTCGGTCAAATGTATCTTTTTTTTTTCCCCCGTCCTGTTTTTCAAAGGCATGCATTTTCGACTTTGAAATGCATGCAATATCATCGTGCGCGCTTCCTGATTGCTCGCAACAAAGTGCGATACCGAAGAGACAACATTTTCGAATGCGTTTAATACTAAATGTCACGCGGATAGCGCCGAGCTCTCTTTCGGTAAAATAAATAGATACAAGGCGAGAAGAGAGAGAACATCGTGATCTCTAACATTTGTGTGCAACATTCGTGAGAGTAAAAAAACAAGTTACACACATTTCTGCATATACGCGCGTACATACATAAACGATCTTCAAAAATGACCTTTGAAATTTTTACGTTTTAAGAGCACATTAGATAATCATATGTTATATAAGTTGCACAAGTCTTCGAACGTTTTATTTTTAATTACGCGAGATCTTGGCCATTATTATCATTGTTATTTATTCAAGAAAAACCTTCATTTATTTTCAAACAAACCTTTGATTTTTTTCCTTTTTTTTGTTTTTTTTTTTTTTACGTTCTTTTGTCAGTGAAATTGTGCGAATATTTACGTCTCGGTTACAATAACAGCAAACACAATAAAAAATCTCCAGTTTAAATTTATTTATTCTTTCTTTTGCAGTAGATCGCGCGCGGTGAGACGCGAGAGAGTTGTCTCGTCTAAACAAAAATCTCTCTTCGCGAGACAAACAATATCGCGCAAACAAACGACAATTGCGTCGCGCCGAGAATTAGGAACAGATTTATCCAGCTCTCGTTTTGTAATCCCTCAATGCGCGACTAAGCTCAGTTGTAATAAAGCAACGAAGGTTGCCCACGGTTGCGCCCCTTCGCCCCTTATTTATACGACGCAATATCGCTTTACTGCCTGCGCTGAATAGGAAGCTACCCGGGCGCGTGTGACACGGTACGTTCGGGATTTACCGGTTCCCACGGGCGCGGGATGTTCGAGTCCAGAGCGCGCGACTTCATATTCATCGCTCTATTAGATATGTGCCTCGACAAAACCGGGGCGTCCATTACGTGATTGCCTCTATGGGAAGAAGAGCACACCAGCCTCGATTCATTCAGAAAACGACGATGCTTAACAGCTTCTGGCTATTCTGCGTGATTAGTCGTCCGCGGCATTCTTGCGCCCCGTTCGCAAAGCTATTGTTCAAAAACAATAAGCGGAGTTTCAACTGATTGGAAACTGATTATTTAATTGGAAACTCATTATTTAAATCTTATAACTGTTAGTAGCAGTTACACGTGTTTGCTTTTGAACATGCAGTGACACGTTCTTTGCACCATCGAGCGTTTAACCAATTGGTTTACAAATTCCAGCGCTAAAACGATTCTCTCGATCTGATGTCGTTTTGTTTGTCGCGTAACGTTTTATAAAAAAAAAAAAAAAAAAATACGAATACATCTGCTTTAGACACGACGAAATTACAACGCAGAGTTTGTGCGTTACGAGATATCCACGGGACATCCGATTTCTCTTGCAATTTAACAGTAACTCGATTCAATTTATCAGTAACTTGATGCAATAACAACGTTGATCTGCGAGATATATCTTTACCGTCCAATTTTTTCTCACGTTCGCGGCAAAAAAATTTGCCGCGAATACGCAATACACGATAAAGATGCGTTCATCGGAAAGATTACGCTATTAACGTGGATTTGAGCGTCGCAATATAGATACTGGGGATATAGGGTGTAGAGCGTCCTTTTCGAAAATCCCAATTTCATCGCTATAATCCGCCGTACAAAACGCCCATCGATATGCGCACGTAACTGTGTATGCATAATCGTTCCGTAGCAGAAGGGAGGGATTGAGAGAGAGAGAGAGAGAGAGCAGCAGAATGTGAAAACGCATATATATACATATTAATTGTTCAACGCATCCGTTGAAGAACCGACGAAAAGAGAAATATGTTCACTTCTAGAAATTTTATTTCTACAAAAAACAAAATTGCAAGACTTTTAAAAAATATTTTATCGCTTGCTGAAGTAAAAAGTAATCTTTGAGCGTAATCTGTGAAAATCTCTTCCCCCTTGTTGTTTGACAACCTCCGCGTTCGAGATAAACCTATCTCACGTACGTATTTGAGAATTCGTCTCTAGCGATTTCATTGTTAGCAATCCGGTCGACCGTGTAATTTCACCTCCGTCTTCATCTCTGCCGCACCGTCTCGTATGGATATGCAACGGAGAATTTAATTAGCCGCGATCTCTAATGTGTGTTCAGTCGCGCATTAGCTTTATTACACAGATATTATTTTCATTTATTTACACAGATATATTATTATTCGCAAAACGTCGCTCGTTGCCAAGAAAGACGAGGAATCGATCGAAACGCCAATGAATTTGGCGAATTTCTTGAACTGTTCTTCCGAATGAAAAACCTCCACCATTTTTCTCGTTAAAATGTCACGTAACAAGAGACCGTGTAACGCGCGCGTCGAGACTTCGCTTAATTATCGCGAACAGATATGGCGTTCGACAAAACTGCACTTATTACGAACGGGTCCCGCTTTGTATGTGTGTTTGTGCATTGTTAATTACTTCAATTAAAAACGATTTTGCATCATTAATTTAAAAAACAAAAGGAACTCCCGCGTCTCACCTCGCACACAATTGAGGGCAACTTGAATTTATTCTCGAAAAGTGTATTACAACCATTACAACATTTTACAGCTTCTATAATAATTAATGATTCTTCAGAGAGTCCTTATTAATTGCGCAATTGCGCATAATGACACTCGCGCAAAAAAATAACAAAAAACCAGTTTTTAATTAATGGCAAATAATTAAAATGTTTAAAGTCTGTGTGCTAATTAATAAAAGTGTAATAATTTACAATGAACAGAATGTGCGCAATAAGATATATATACGGATAGCGCTAATTGGATATTCGTTGAATATTTAGTTAAGTGACTTGAACACTTGTGCGAAATGATCGATTTCGCTTATCCCGAGTAAGGGATGCGAAACAAATTTACACGATTTGATTCTAACAAATAAGTTTTTGATTTTCTAATTTTTTATAATTTGTTTTTAAGTAATACACATCACAACACATGTTGTTTTTTTTATTTTTATCACTATATGTTGTTAATTTTACGAAATTATTTATAGTATCCCGAGATTTTACGTAACTTTGTATTAAACTATTCGTCGTTTATAATTTGTTTTTATCAAATCGTATTTTTTCATCACTTGCGTTTTAATTTTGGCGTAACACTCACCGATGCAGGCGACGAGCGCCACAGCGAGAATCGGCGGGAAAGCCCTCGAAGACGAAATCATGCTGAGATGTCTGTGCGAAAGATCGAAGAAGATATGTAACTCGCAGCAGAGACGAATGAAGAAAAGTGTCACTTCTCAGCCACTTTTATTCGGAACGTCTACGCGTGGTATCGGACCGACGACGTAGCCAACCGGAAGGGGCGGGACCGGAGACGATGGCCGGCGCGAAACGAAACACGAAAGAAAAAGGCACTGCGTGCACCGACCCGTTTTTTAATCCTTGAACAGAAATCCGCTCGATCTCTTTGGATCGCTTGTCGATCACTGATAAAAACCCCCGTGTAGACCTGGTCCACTCTTTCGGTCACCAGCAAGGATCAATCCCGATCGATCCCTCGCTGGAACGACGGATCTGGGGTGTGCGCGCGAGAACAATGTCTTTTCTTCTTCTTTTTTTTTCAAAGTACTTCAACTTTTGTTTCTCGCGCGAAAGCGTAATTAACGCGATGTTGGCGCCTATAATCTCTATTTATTTTTTTTTTCTCGTACGTGAAAACCCCTGCGCCGATTAATCGACTGAAGAGTGTGTCACGGGTGGTACCCGACAACTCGGTAGGAGAGGGTCGACGAGAGGGGAGGGGGCGGCTTTTACAAGGGAGGCGCGTTCTGCCAGCGTACGTCTGTTGCGGCGCCTACGTCGGACTGACTTTCTCCACGTTACAGCCGCTCTCTGCAGCAGTGGCGACGCGCGGCGTCGCGCGGCACCACGGCGCGTCGTCGCGCGGGTACATCCCGTGTCACGTGTGCGCCTGTGGGCGTGCTCCGGATATGCAGCAGGCCACCGACGTCGACTTGTGCTAAGACTTGAGGTGACACGACGACGCTTCGAAATTTGACGCGCCCGCGCGCTTTCGTATCTCTCGCGAGACGCTCGATCCCGCCGGGAGGGTAGATACCCCCGAGTGCTGGTGTCAGCTTGACATGTTGTCACGTGTCACAAATCGTCGGTACTCCCATGTCGATCGGTTTTGTCATATTATCAAACAACAACGACAAGAAACAAGATTTCTATTTTTCATTTTGTTAATGTGATCCTAATTTTATTTGTCCTTTGAGTGCGTTTTTTAATATGAACAATTTTTCACAGTCTGCAGTTTCGTTTCAATTCGGAACAGTTTAGGATTGTCAAAGCGGGTCAAGTGTTTGATCGAACTGAATATTGTTTCGGTGACCAATGTGACGTAAATTGTTCAATGCTGTATATATATAAAACAACGCAATAAACTTTAACATTTTGTTGATTAAAAGAGATACGTTTATTAAAAAGATATTTGTAAATAAACATTATCGTCTTCTGCATTACACAAAGAACTTCGTTCGTTTTAATTAAAGAATTCTGCGTCTTGATAGCGTTTGTGAAAAATTATTTATGAAGTATCTGAGAAATTACTCATTATGACATGCAATATCCATTTTTTAATTAAGAAAGATAAATTTGCCGCGTGTTTTAGTAAATTAATCTTTTCAAAAACGTTTAGTTGAAATTGTGATCATTATATTTTACTCATCATGAAATATAATGATGTGTACCGCACCCTCAACATATCTTAATAACCAATGTGTGTGAAACGAAAAGTCAACGGGAAAACACAAGTGCTTTCCGAATTACATTTTGCTGCGTAGGGATGCGTTTACAGAACCGTAAATGCACGTTCTCCACCACTGTGGCACATACAACGGTTTACATATCGCGTTATTGCAGTATGCATTCGCGCTGTAGTTATCGGACGGCACATACAATGTGTGCGCGTGCATATAATGCGGTAGCAACATTGTGTCATGTGGCATCAATCATAGGATTTCCTGCAGGTGAAAGGCCAACCAGTTTCCTCTGTGCGAATTTGACCCTCTCCCTCTCACGCACATACACACACGCACACACGTATGCACGCGCGCGCACATATCTTTTTCTTACGTTTGTTTTTTACGATCACGTTGTTCAAAATTTGGCAATTTTCTGGATTTTGAAAAGAATGGAAATATCGTCAAGCACAACAAGCTTGAACGAAAGAGAAAGAGAGAGAAACAGAGAAAAAGATCGTGTTCTTATATTTTTCGAAAATATTTCCAAGCGTATATAGGAAGTATTCCCCAATAAGTAAATATTTTTGCATGCTCTTGAAAAATTACTAATCTTGATGCGTACAATGCAGCGGAATGTTTTGTCGTGAAAAAAGTAATATTGCGAAATCGGTAATATCACTCAGGCCGTTTCGCTAAGATGTTCATGTTTACGGATTTTCTATGAGCGATATAACTCACCCCTAAATCGTCTTCTGAAAAATCTGAAGCAGCACTAGAAATATCGGTTTTTCTCGAATTAAACATTATAGAGGCGCACTTTTCTATTTGCCCCTCTTGTCGAACCCAATTGCTTCTAACTTAAAATGCATATGACCAATTTTAAAATCGTTAGAACGCGAAAAGTATACGACGAGAGACTGCTACATTTTCTTCTGTTATTTTGCAATTTTGGTTTTAAACCGGGTAATTATCTGCGAATGATTGCAAATAGGAAGATAACACGTCGCGCGCGCGTGTACAAACGCAGAGATTAATTCACTCACATGTGTTCAGCGTATATGTGTCACACGATCGTGATGAGAATTTAATATTGCGGTAAATGTGCGTCTGATTGGAATTAAATTAAAGTACGTTTTGCGCTCGCACGATTTGTAAATTTCATATAATTTTGCATCAAATTGTTACAGTTTTAATGTAGAGAGAGAGAAAGAGAGAGAAAGAGGACAGAGCAAAGTAAATTTTTTTTTTCATTTTTACACAAATATTCAAGCCATTATAGTACATATACTACCATAAATAATAAAATTTTTTCTCATTGGTTTTACTTTAAAAGAGAACAAACATTGACTTTGTAATTCGAGCAGTAAATGTGGGTCAACGTAATTTGCTAAGTGCAACAAAAAATTATTGTTTATTGTCTACTATTTAATATTATTTGAATTACATTCTTGATTACTATCGAGAAAGGAAACATATTTGTTTACCAATGTTGAGGACAAAAGGAAAATTATATAAATATCTCTTGTATTTATGTATTTTTTATTCTTTTATGAGATGAAAAATAAATGTGATTACATTTTATTTATTTCTTGTCATTACTTCTCTGTGCCGTTTAAAAGTAATAAAAAATAAAACTTGTATTGAAGCTTAACGTAATGCATGCTCTCAGTTTGATATCACCAAAGTCACAACAACAACAAACTGTCTCCATCTATGGGCTTAAACTGCGCTACCGACAGAGACGGCAAAGATCAATGACTGTAAAAGATAAAAGGCGGCACGCCGACACGAATAATTCTCAATGCAATCTTATGCGAGACGACACCTACTTACACTTCTCGGAATCACGCAACATTGCTTGGAAAATCGAGAATATTTAGGGAATTTGTTTTTGCCAAGTATAATCAAAGATCATAATTAATGAGTGTTGCTATAAAACAAATCATTTTTTGAAAATAAAATTCATTTTTTGTTGTTTTTTTTCGATATTTGAGCGAGCATTGTTACTTTCCTTAGTTTGATTCCTTATATCCTATAAGCTATTAATTTTCGCGGAATCGAAAGTTTATCGCTCCCTCCCGGGCAACACAAGATATTTACTGTGAAAATAAAAATATTTTATCAATCAACTCTGTTTTATTCTCTTTTTACATTTCCGTTGTCGATAGATTGAAGTATCGATGCGATAGTATCGTAACGCGTACTCGATACCAACACATCGATCTTTCCCTTTTAACTATACGAGCGACGACGCACGTCCCTAGTTTCAGGTAACAACGAGCAGTGATAGTGAGGCCGTCGTGAATGGGAGGCCAGAGTGTAAGATGGCGGACTGCGAGTCGGAGGTGCAGCGCTTGCCAGCCGTGAACCAGGACGGCAGTACGAGAAGCGCGGCGACCGTGACAATGGTGAATAACAACGCGCGCGTGCCGCAGCATCCGCCGGCGACTGGACCGGACAAGGATCCGGTCGGCCAGGGGCCGCGGTGCGTCACCATTTACAAAACGGAGACGGGCTTCGGGTTCAACGTTCGCGGCCAGGTCAGCGAGGGTGGACAACTGCGGAGCATCAACGGGGAGCTGTACGCGCCGCTGCAGCATGTCAGCGCGGTGCTGCCGCGGGGCGCCGCCGAGAAGGCCGGCGTCCGCAAGGGCGATCGTATTCTGGAAGTGTGAGTACCGTATTCCCCAGAAGAGACCGTCCTCTTTCTTCTCCTTCACGTTGTCCTCCAGCGCGTCTTTCTCTGATATAATCCTTGGGACGCCCTTCGTCACGAGCAAAGTCTCCTCGTGCGTGAGAGTATGCGGTACTCTCGGATGCGTGATGCAACTTTATTAGCGGAAACATTCCGGGCTGTCTGCCAAATTGCGTTGGAATTCGTATAATTGCGTCCCGAAGAGAGTCCTCGGGCACGAAGCTTCGGCGTATCTTTGATACGTCTCGGAATAATCGAATAAACATTCAGTAGCAGATGCATTTACATATTTACACAATAAAGATACTAGGAGACATTAATTAAAGAGAACGTAGAAAATGAAAATGTCAAGAAAGACAAGAGTACAAAACGCGGATACTCCAAATCAAGTTTCTCGATTTGATTGTTGGATATCGCGATTCTTGGCTTTTAAATTGTTCTCAACAATTTCTATATTCAATGATATTTTTAATACATTAATAAAAGATATGTATGCGAAAACCATCAGAATATTTATCTATATTTATTAATCACCATCAACATTTATGATATTCATGCCTACTCTGATGTAAGCGACACGTGCTACGTGTCTATGTTCATTCTGTCGTTTATATCACAGACTTTATGTAAATTCAGCTTCTTTTTATAAAAGAAAAACTTCTTTTTATAAAAGGAAAACTAGGCTAGAATAAATCACAAAGGTGTTTGCAAGCTGGTTATTTTACAAGACGCGAGAAACGTAGCTTTTTATAAAATAATAATTAATCACATGGATGCCGTGGTTCTTTTTTTTGCGTCTAACAAGTGAATTGCTACAAGCTTTATATATGTATCTTGTAATATAAAACTTTACACATATATTTATGTACGTTTATGTATATATTGTACATTCAAAGTCCATGTTTATCAATCGCATTTCGTGGGAATACCCACTGCTGGCAGTCCAGCAGTTTGTATCGCATATTTATATCGAGGATTACACACGTACACGCGGTCTTGCTTAGCAACTAATAACTTGCTCCAACGATCGCATGTGGTCTCTCAAGAGACTCAACGTTCATCTGCAGAGATGCGAAACGCAAATTTAGCTGATTCTACGATGCAATTAATGCTAGAGAGTTTCACGTAACAGCTAGCCCACATGGATGAACTCGATTTTCCTGTGACTTCTCGTGATTTATCTCGCATTCTTCACATTGCTTTCAAAGTGAACACAGAATAGATATCAAACGACAGTGATTCGTTTGTCTTTATCGCAGGCGTAATTAAAGAAAAATGTTAAAACTTTCTTTGAAGGATAATTATGAATTATTTGCTGCATTTATCAGAAACTGCGGAGGAGCGACGTAAAGACATGTGAGATTACAGATAAGACAATAATTGAAGCGGATTGATCGTAACTACGCTAATTAATATTGGCGCGATAGAGCAAATCTCGGAACACGCGGACACAATACATACGTGTGCGCATACACGTGTACGAATGCATCATGTTTCGCTTCGCAAATTCTCCAGCAAGGACGATAAAATGTGTACAATGCGTGACGAACACACTCGTCCGTCTCGTTTATGGAGATTAACAAACGCGACAAGTTGCAAAATCTGTCACCGCTGCGCGCGCTTGCGTTTTGGAACCGGGTTAATCGGTTGTTCGAGCAAATTTTCCTTCGTCGAAAGTAACGATCGGTGATTTTCAGTAAAAAACAAAAACGTCTCATCATTTTCTAGCGAGAATTTCCTGTCGCGCTTTTAATCCAATAAATGAACAAGGAAGTAATTAAACTTAATCTACTCAAAGAAACTTATTTGGAAAGATTTTACAATCATTGTTCATTTAACTATGTGTAATATTGATTTCTTTGCTAGAAATAAGTACGTTGCTTTCTTTCATTCTCTTCAACATTCTCTTTAAAAAATAACAGTAAATCATTATGAACGATGAATGTGAAGGAGTTCATTGTTAGGCATTAATTTTATGTACTCAGCCAACAATCTAATTAGTCTATCAGATAATCTAGTTAGTGTCTTACACTGGAGTTCTTAAATTTGTATTTGTAATTTCGACCGTCGAGGTTGTTAGCGCTCTCGGATTTGCATACCTGATCGTTAGAGCCACCTTGTGTGCGTAATTGTGTTCTCCGAGCTGTTTAATTAAAAGCTAATTTGCTTAAAGCATTAGCCGCGCTTTGTTCTTAGCTAAAAGTCATCTATACGTTCAATACAAATTTGTGCGGGAGTTTTATTTTGGAGAATTTCGATTTTCGTGATAACTGCACGAAGAAAGAATCGAGATAGCATTACGGAAAATTGCAAGGACGACAACACGCACGATGATATCGATTTCGAGTAATGTGCTTTTCACGCGACGTTTATTTTAGAAATGACGTAGGTCAAATTGTACAATAAAACCGATTCGTTTAAGCATATAACACGGCCGCGAAAGAGTGCTAAAAGAGCGATTGCACAATCTTTTTATTTCGATAATAACAAAATTGATTTATGATTAGATTACGGAAACGATGGAAATCAAACGCGATAAACCAAAGTGAATAGGCCGAGATATCATCGAGATGCCTATCGTCTTATATATCGACGCATCGATAAATGCCTCGTTTATTTGCGATGGTGTTTTCGCCGGGGAACGCGGATCGCGCGAACGGAATCTATTTTGCAACTCGCGCGAGTCCAAGGTTCCCATAAACTCCGCGCGCGGTTCAAGGTCTGTCACGCGCGCGCGAGAGGTCCGTCGTCGATTTCAGCGTGTTCGCACTTTCTCGTTCCACAGGGTCGTAAGGGAATGTTTTTTTTCTTTCGAATTCCCGTCCGGGCAACTACCTACGCCCAAGGCGAATCAGTTTGCCGGAACAGCAAGCTGCACAAGTCGAAGTAGTATAATATATATTAATCACCGTCGCCGCGTGGTACTGCGAGAGGATTTGATTCGAATTCCCGCTTCTCCCCTTTCACTTGGCCAATTTCGCCGTTTCTGTCATCATTTCACAATGAATCGTCGTCACGTTCACGCGGCCAATTTGTCGCGTCATCTAATTGAATCAAATGATTTTTAATGTCCAGTTGACTGCGCCGCTGCTATTTATAGCTAGAGACTCCTGGCTATAATATTCCTTCCTTCTTCTTTCTATTTGCACTTCAATGATTTTATGTTAGCTCTACTGATCACATTGTGTTTGCGTAAGCGATAATAGTTTTAACGACAATCGCAAACTACATGCCACATCCTATATGACTTCTTTTCTTACGTTCTTTGCGTTAATGTCTGTAAAAGGTTTATTCCTCGGTACGGTTTCCCGCATTCGCATATATTACCTTGTTGTTTCGACCAACGAAATTACACACTCGCCGGTGGAAACAAAACAAAAAGAATGACTTAAATTGATAAAGTAGATCAATTAATGTGTTAACTCGGCTCCCCGCGTTCGAAGAGTTAACGACGATTTCTGCTCCGACGAGTGCAACGATAACGATACGAATATCAGAGATGAAAGAAGCCGCTTATTGCGCGCGTTCCACGCACCGAGCGTCTGAAAGTGAGCCGGTCATTTGCTCGGAAACTGCGTTAAAATTTTAAGCTCTGTAATATCGAGAGGGGAATCGCGCTAACGTGGGCGCGGATCATTGCCGCCTGCGTGCTTTGTTATCTCAAGTTAGCCGCAATTAACGAGGTTCGCGGTTGTATTTCGCGAATGAAGTTTTCAAATAGTTTCAACCACGGCGCATTTATAATCCGCGGGCAGGAAGCGAAAGAGCGCGCGCGACGCTATCAACACTTTAACACTCATAGTAATGTAAGTGTATCGCAACGCTTTTGTGTGCGCTCAAACTCGCGCTAGTTCACTGACGCGCGCGTTATCTTTTTCTAGCAGATATTATCATACACGCGGTGTCATTATTGACCGATCCACTTCACCAATTTTATCTGCTGGCGGTTTTCTTGTTAGCTGACGAAATATTTTTTTCGCGACTATATTTGGCGCTTTGTAAACGCAAGCTCTGCGAAAATAAAACTTAATATTCAGCGTATGTAAGAGGAGAGAGAAGGAGATGTTTGCTTTAAGTCGTTGTTAACGTGTGTCTGCGTGTATGCATCATGTCGATAGAACTTTTCGTGTGTGTACGTTCAGTTATATTGTAGCGCAAATAGCCGGTACACACGTCACTGAAATCAGTTACGTCAAAGATATTAAGAATTTGTGGTTAATTGCAAACATCCTCTTGTAAATTTTTTTTTTTGCAACGCTACACGCGCTAAATGTAAGGAAGATTTGGAGAGAAGGGAATACAATTTTTAACCAAAAAAATTAGAGTGGAAGATGAGCGGAAAAATAATAAATTATATATATTTTTTATATTTTATATGTCGTGTAATAAATATTAAAATCTGTAGAGTTTTTAACGGAATTATGTAATGTGCGTATTCGACATACAACGCGATAAACAGATTGTTTGCAGTCTGCGTGCTAGAATATCTAGAATAGAGATAACTGTCTTGTAACAAGCCACCCGTTACAAGCGATAGCAAAATATATAAAAGCGACGTCTGATTTTCTCGCATGCAGATCGTTGAAATCCGCGTGTGGCGACATTCGCTATCTTCGAGAGAGTCGTGCCTCCGCGCTCGGACCAATCGCGACCGTCCTTTCACTTGTTGGAATTCGAAACTCTCGTTAAAAAAGGCCGATCACCCGTGTGTCCTATCCCCTTTCTACGCGCAGTGAAACGGAGATCGTCGGGGAGACCGACGCTGACGCGCGGCAGAAACAATCAGATCGCGTTTAGTCTGAAGGTCTTGGTTCTTCAGGTACGCGAAAGTCCGGTTTCGTCGATAAACGTTGAATCGCGTGAATTTCTACCCATCGCATTTTGCGTCGCGATCGATACAAGCCGCCCGTCGAAACGTGCAATTCGTAACAGTTCGCGCGAATCGCCGCTTGCAAAGAGAGATTAATTCGCTATCGCGCTGATAAGAGCGCGGCACCGCGCACGAATATGTTAGCGTGTTACATGACCGCGCTGCAATGCGAGTGGATCGAAAATCGCGGACGATGGAATCCCTCAAGCGTGCTGAGATCGCAACTGAGGTTGGTCCCGATTTTGGTCCGGATCGGTATACATGTAACAGAATGACGGTACGACGCGAATTGTGACGTAACATGTGCGCGTTTCTCTTTATTACAGAAACAATGTCAACGTCGAAGGCGCCACTCACAAACAGGTGGTCGATCTGATCAAATCGGGCGGCGATGTTCTCACGTTGACCGTTATCTCCGTGACGCCGCAGGAAGCTGAAAGATTGGAACCTTGCGAGGATTTGAGGTAAAGGCGACGCGATGTCCGATCTTCGCGAAAAAGTTTGTCGGATGACGGAATTTTTTTTTTTTGGCGGGCTTCAAACTCGAGAAGGAAATTGGATTAATTTATTTATCTTCAAAGATAATCAAAATTCTACATATACATTCTGAAACAAGGTTCTTGACGATTCTTTTAATCTCTACATAATTACGTAACCGTTTATCTAAAGTGTTCCGATAAAAATGCGCACACATAAACAAATAATATCGTTTGATTTTCGTCTGTTCAGTTACGCGGCGATGGACTACAGCGAGAAGAGATCTCTGCCTATCAGCGTGCCGGATTATCATGTCCGTGAAAGGAAACACGAGCGTTATGTAGTATTCAACGTCCATATGGCCGGCAGGCACTTGTGTTCGCGCCGATATCGGGAATTCGCGGCACTGCACATGGCGCTGAAGAAGGAATTCATAGGCTTCAATTTTCCGAAGCTACCAGGAAAATGGCCATTTCAGTAATGTCTTCGGATTTCAATCTTATGAAACGCTGAGTCAATGAATGAATCCTTTCACCAACTGACGCGTCATAATTGTGTGCGAACGCAAATTGCTCGCACTGTACTTCCGTTTTTCTTTCTCTGAAAGATTATTCAATGAAAACACAATCTAGTTCGCGTGTACGTTCGGAGTAACGATTCGCTGACATTGCAGATTGAGCGAGCAACAGCTTGACGCGAGGAGACGCGGTCTGGAACAGTATTTGGAGAAAGTGTGCGCGGTGCGCGTGATAGCGGAGAGCGACGCCATGCAGGAGTTCTTGACGGACAGATTAGAGGAGGACGGCGATCAGGGTCCGGCGGTCGATCTCAAGGTTCTGCTGCCGGATCGGGAAGTCGTCACCGTTACGGTCCCGAAAGCGGCGTCGGTGAAAGACGTCTACGATGCGGTTTGCTGTCGCGTCGGTTTGGACGCGGAAACAGCCAAGTATTTTTACCTCTTCGAGATTGTCGAATACAATTTCGGTACGCAACTAAGCATTACGCTCGACATAACCGGCCTGACATAACGTAAGCTGTTCTGAATATATGCGATAGGTTTTTAACGAATAGCGGCTGTGCATTTCAGAGCGAAAGTTGCAACCGCACGAACACCCACACACTTTGTACATTCAGAATTACTCCACCGCTAGCGCGACGTGTTTGGCGATACGAAGGTGGCTCTTCAATGTAAATAGGCCTCTGAGCGAGCAGGCGTTGACTTGGATATTTTGGCAAACAATAGACGAGGTTAACAGAGGTCATATCACCGCGGGGGAACGACTGTATCAGCTTAAAGCGCTGCAAGACGCTTCCAGAAAGCACGAGGTTCGTTGAGAATTATCGCGAGAAATCATCGTGCATTTCGAGACGTCATTTTTGTCTGTATGAGAAATTTTTTATTTTTCGTTATTTGCAGTATCTAAAACTGGCGAGGGAACTAAGCGGGTACGGCGACATTGTGTTCCCGCATTGTGCGTGCGACTCGAGAAAAGAAGGCCACGTGATACCTGCGGTCGGCACGGCGGCTTTCAAGTTGCACGCCGCAAAGGAGGACGGCACGTTGGAATCCCAAGTGGTGGAATTTCAATGGAGCACTATTAATCGATGGGAAGTGGACGAGGACGGAATGGCGTTCTGCTTCCAATACACGCGCCAGGATAATCGTCCGCCTCGTTGGCTCAAAGTCTTCACTCCTTATGTGAGTATAGCAGTGATCTCTCATCCAAACTGAAAGGTTTTTTTTCCACACTTGGTGGTTTTTTAATCTACGTTTTTTTGTGATTTGATACATGCGCTTGCAGTTCACGTTCCTCTCGGATTGCTTCGATCGAATAGCCGAGGAAGCGAAGTGGGACGATCCGGGAGAATGACGTAGTGTCCAACGCTAAGAGACATCGCAACATTGACCCGGTCTCTTCATTGGATATCTCGCATTCGTCTTCATAGTCGAAATTTCGGTTTTCTTTTTTTTATTAAAAATATCAGAAACGCTCTGCAAACCGGTGTCGAGTCAACTTAGTAGCATGTGAAATTTCTTTGTCCGTTAAAGTTGCGGATTATATTATGTTAAGATTAGTATATCTTGCACCGACAGATTATTTGAATGTCCACGTTGCATCATCGAACGCGAGAAAGAACTCCAGAATCATCCCAGTGAAACCAATACTTCTGCTAGGAGTTCGCTTCGGACGCGAAGTGGACACTTGAACCACTCGCGAGTAAAGATTCACTCTTTCGAGAATCTGACGCGCGAATGTGCAGGGACCGAGTTTAGTACTTTTGTTTATTGCCAGAACAAACTGTTTTTGTTTTGTCTCTGAAACACGTGGCTTTTTCTTTCTTTATGAAGAACAAGATTGCGAGAGATTGCGTGAGAGTTCGTGTACAGATAGCGTAAACTATTGCCATGGGTATACGGTAGCCTAGATTACATCACATTCTTCTCTTTCCGGCCTATGATTTTAAGTAGACGTGCAAGCATGCAGTTTGATTGTCGACAATCGATTGAATTGCGTAAACGTTCCTCTTAATTTGCCTAACAGACCCGAAACTTTCCGTTGGATCTGTATGAGCGTGTCCAGCGGAGAAGAAATTACATTTATCTACGATACTTCGTGCATTTTTTAATGTGCAATACTTTGTATAACTCAGTACGTGTGCAACCTTCGTCAATTTCGTCACGCAGGATAGTTTAAAAACGAGAAATATATATTGCGTTTTTTTCCGAATGATTTAAACAGCATGTCCAATTCATTCGTTTTTTTTTTGTCTACAATTAAGAGTTCGAAGAACAAGAGTTAAGAAAAACGTGTGGGAGAGTTTTTGCAAGAATAGATACATATCATAGACACTCATCGATAGTTTCATTGTGCGATTAACGAAGAGGAGGTTCTTTTTTTAAATTATCTTGTGTGACAAGAACAAAATCGATTCTCTTCAAAAACGATTGTAGTCGGCTCAACGATTTCTGTTCATTTATCGACATGTAAAAAACAAGAGAGAAGATTGATCAATCCTCTACACAATTTGTTAATTTATTTACACATGTGTGTGTGTGTATGTATGTACGTGTGTGTGTGTGTGTATGTGTAGAAATGTTAGTGTTAATAAGAAATAAAGGACAAATTGTAAATATCAAGGTTACAAATATACTTTTTGAGAAGAAGACTCGGTTTAACTGTTGTTTTGATAAAATCGATATACGAGTATCGACAAGATTATAATAAACCGCGTCATCTCGCGCGGATTCGATTATCACGCAAATCATGTATACAAGGCATCTTATCTACCTGTGCAGAGGATTGTTGTATAAACAAAAAGAAACAATCGAAAAACTAACTTTTAAGTCGGTGTTTTCGATGGAAACTTTATCTCGGGCTATTCCTCCATCTCTCATTTAAATCTACAAAGATAGCATAAGATATAGAAAAAATGCGACGTTAGTGCTCATGATTAAAATATATATATATAACACATAGCGCGTACGAGATTTAGCGGAGATGCGGCGAAAGAAAGCCGCGCGAAGACTCGGAACAATAAATGTAGTGAGATCGCACGCGGTTACGATGCGTAACAGATTCCTCAGATTAGTCGAAGGAAATAATACTCATTAACTAATGTTATATATAAAACGGATACCAATAACGACAGCGAGTAAAAAAACATATATATATGATATATATATATAAAGAATAATGTTAGAAGCAACACACGAGATTCTGCTCGCGACGCGTCGACTCGGATTTCGCTTCGTGACAATCCGGTCGGCACGTGGGTTTCACAGTGAAAAGCGAATTTTCGGAGCGAATTCTCTCTCCTTGCACATAAGTGCTTTGCGGTGTGACGTTCTGTCCTCTATCTCGCTGTGAGGATTCCACTCGTTCCGAACATGTCGCTTGCTTGACCGCGCGGAGCAGATAATAAAACAAAAAAGATATATTATTGTCGTTAACGTTTTTAAACTTTATTCATGGCGTATCGCGATGAATGAGAGTGATGCGTGTGGCAAATACAAGACTCGAAAGAATGATGAAAAATTATATATATAGATTATATATAAAAATATATATATATACACAGATATATATATATATATATATATATATATATATATATGCTCACGTGGGAGAGTATATAGTTATATAATACTGTTAATGGTAATAGAAATATACAACATAATAATATAGCGATATATATTAATAATAATCGAACGCGAGTATTCTCGAGTGCAAAACACACGCGCAATATTCGTCGAAAACGCGATCGGGACAATGCGCGGGGTAATTGATACAAATTAATAATTTCCATTGTTTCGAGAGGAAGAGAGAAATAAATTGTGCGTGGAAAAATCCGCGTAAAATGGTCTGCAAAAGTTGTGGAGAGGTGTGGCAATATTGCAAGCGAAATATTTTTTTGGTAATAAATAAACTGAATAAACCTTCGGATTTTGATCTCCCCCTACTTTGTAACTTACGAATCCAGAATATAAAAAAAAAGTATTACGATATAGTTTCGTTATATAAATAATACATAATAATAATACATAATAATAATAATATGTACAGTCTCCGATATACATATTCGATTAAATCGTGACATCGTTGAGACGTGAAAAATCTGAAGGTCTTATTGCTTATTATATTACCGACTAGCAATTTGAGATAAACATGAGAAGATTCTTAATACTATTTGATTATAATCGGTGAAGTGATCAAATAAATATAATTTTCGTATTGCTACACGAAAGAAAGTCTGTGGCGTTCAAGTAGCCACATGTCTGAAAGATGGCAATAATATTTCCGACAAAAAAAAAAAAAAAAAAAAAAAAAAAAAAAAAAACAATACAAAGGTGGGAGTAGAGGAAAGATAATCATACTGAGGAATACGTCCAAATTGAATTGAAAACAACATCGTTGCGAAAGATCTGAAAATAGTTGAATTAACTATTTTACACGTGTAGAGTTTTTTTTTAGATTTTGCTGTATTTATTCGAGTTTTTTTGTGACGAGTTTTTTGGCAGACATCAACTGTCTTTCATGTAAAAATATGTTTTAAGGAAAAATATATTTTTTAATTTTATTTTCTATCATATGGGTTTAGTGTGATATGTTTCTCATTAGAAGATCAATTATTGAAAATTATAATTATATAATATTATTATTTGTTAATAGAAATGAATTATTAACGGTAATTAACAAAGATAACAAGTCTATATCGGACGCAGAGAATGACGAATTAGATAATTTAATTACTGTTATTGCAAGACCATATCATTACGGTGTTAACTCTTTAGACGTTAATTAAAATATTCTGTATAATTGTAGTATTATACGCGTAAAATAAACAATTGCTCCAATTTATCGTGTAACATCAGTTCGCGAAAAACTTTTGCTGTAAAACTAGTATTTCTAATTAGCGAGAGGTATTATTATTCGATTTCTTTATGAGCCATCTTATTGAAAATGTGAAAAATAAAAACAGAAGAAAAATGGAATTTTCTTGTTTCCCGTTCAACTTAATAAAATACCTTGCCTTTTATTATACTTATGCGTTATAGATATCGTAGTTTACGCAATGAATTACATTACTTGAAATCCTAGCAGGAAATGTATATTGAAGTGTATATGTATAAAAGTTTGTGGTCTTATGTCGCGACACGTCTGTACTTACCAATACAATTGTCATTATATAACATGGTAATACAAACTGCGTCTAATGACGTAATATGCTCATATAGATAAATAATATCTAGATCCTTTGTGAAAAAAATAATGATTTTAACAATTTAATTTATTCCATTTATGTATATAACTTGCATGACTTTCTTGCATGAATTTCTGACGCTAAAAGTAACAATAAGTATAATTGAAAAATAAATACCTAGAGAGGCGCATTAAAATTATTTATATATATATACAATCTCTCAAATGATTGTTGAAAAAAGAGATTATATATAAATTGCGTTTTACGCAATATTCAAGTGTGCGTATTTGTAAGACAACTGACTGCATAGTAGGAAACGCAACGACGTTTCTCATTACAATGATTGCATTATTATCTCAGATTAAAGGTCTCCATCGTAAACTTCATGTAAACACAAACAAAGACGAAGTAGGTCGTGCATTTACGACTTTGCGAGATTAGAATGTTTGTGTGAGTGTACACAGAAAGGGGTATATACACTTCTACGTGAATATTCCTTCGCAACTCGTGTATGCACGTGGTCTCGTGTATACACGCAAGTCAGTCTAAGAAGATATCGCTAAGTGACTGCCGATATATGGAACGGCAGATCAGTTCAAAACCACCTGTCCCAGAAGGTGGAGTATCTCCGCGAGGACTAATTACTTATCGGTGATCGGGGATTTAATCTAATCGTCGTCTCTTAAACATTAGTCTGTTTGTAGATATCTTGAAGAAAAGATGGATCGTATTAAAAAAAAGAAAAATAAGGGAGGCGGCGAAAAGGTAATCGTTTACAAATCGAATTGAATCGGATTGTGCGGATTTGAAGTTTGACAACTTGAGTGCACATATATTGTTATCTTAGCAATTGCATACGCAGAATGATCAAGATTATTTTTAATTAGAAAACGCTCGTCTTATCAAGATGTTTGTCGAGATAGCAAAAGAGGAATTGTGATTCAAGAAAAGTTGATTATTACTTCGGGCTAAGAAGTAAAAACATTTTGACGTGTTTTGTAACACTTTATTATAAAAATCAAATTATTACAAAAATCTGACAGGTTTAATTATAAAAATTTATTTAACTTTTATCTACTAATAACGTTAAAAAAATTATTTGTTTCGCGTTTTTACATCCGACATGGTAGCTAGTTACTTTTTCTATTCTAATGCCAGAAAAAAATATATACTATTGCAAGTGAAAATATCACACGCATTAACGTATCATACTCATATTATTATGACAAAACTGTACTAAAATAGAACATATTGTTTTAACGATACTGTTAATTCTTACTAATGGCATTTTAATTTTTTTCTTTATTAGTGCCTTAAAAATCTCTTACGAAATAAAATGCGACACAAAAAAAACAATTTAATGTTAGCTCTATGTACGCATTCTTTCATCACATTATCGTTGTAAAAGTTACATTATATCATAAAGTTGTATTGTTGTTTTTTTAAATACTTGGTGTTTGCTAAAATAAATCTTTGAAAAAATTCACTTAATCTTACGAAAAATGTATTTTAATATTTTATCGAGAGATTACACGATCGACAGATAATTTTATTCTTGATCCAATGTACAAGTAATGAGGAAAAGTTTCTTGCGTGTTTTATTAAACATTCCACTCGTCAAGGAAAATGCGTGGTAAAAAGCGCATTATTTCGTTACGCATTATTACGTTCCAATGTTCGGACAAAAAAAAACACGTTTTGAGAGATAATAGTTTTACACATATAAAGTGTTTCAAACGTATGTAGATTTGCATTAATGTAAAACTAACGTCACAAAAAACTTTTCTGTTCCGCTTG
>QVNV01014942.1:0-59288 GCA_014825455.1 Pseudomyrmex pallidus | reverse complement strand
TATTTATTACCCTCTACAGTAGAGAAGATTAGATCTTAAGAAAACGTTGTTACGACTTAAAACTCTCCATTGTAGACAGCCCTTTATGCTTCAATAATCGAGCACGGCAGTAAAGTTTTGCTTGTGAGATAGTTGTCAGTTTCTCAGAGATTTGTTCGTATATTTTAGAACGAGACCAGAGTCCCGTTTTGTATCCGATAACCCGAACAATCTTTTATTACAACACCGTCTCGTAAATAAAACAAATAATGTGTTTGCAAAAAACTTTTAACAAGATCATTTTTCCATGTTTTCTCCCATCTCGATAATTGCTCGAAATATACTAAGTCTTTATGCTCGAAGTGTGTACGTGTGCGAGCGGGAGAATAAAACAACGTTACCTACGATGACTTCCGGCAATCGTGTTTCCGGTGTAAATGCACGGCGCGACGACGACGACGACAACGACAGTGGTGTTAGATAACCGCGGGCGTGCGACACGGCAAAACGCCCTCGTAGGTGACGCACTCTTTTCTGTCTACTTCGCACGCTTGTTGCATCCGCCTTCTTATTTATCACTCGCATACAAATGTGTGCTTAATGCTAAATTATCAGGCATTTAAGAATCAATTCGTTCAGCAAAAAAATCTTTTAAAAAGAATTGTTATATAATAATATATTTTATTATGCTTGCGTATTTATATAAATGAGTGTGGTTATATAAAGGAATGATTACATAATAATATATTTTTTATGTGTGCTTGCATATTTAATCACAATTTAAAATTTATATATATATGAATTTGCATAACTTGCGGCTAAAAATAATCTGCGAAATATTTTAGCAGACTTGAGTGAGTTACGTAAAATATATTTTTTAAACATAAAAACATTTTTATAATATATTATTAATTAAACATTTAAGATATATTGTTATACGTTTTTAAATTTTAGATACTATTTAACTGGTTGAAAAACATTGATGTAGAGATTGTTAGCTATCATTATTGTCGCTATAATTTGCATTTATATAATGCTGAGATTCGCGTAGTATTCTCAGTTCTCTTCGAGGACGGAACATCTCCATTCACGGCTCTGTATACCTATCTCAGTTATTCTTTAACGAAGTCTCTTTTTTTTTTTTTTTAATTAATTCTTTCCCTCCCCAACGATGCGTCTACTTTCTAGGCTCATACACAAGCGAGCGCGACGCGTTTGAATTATAAAATCTAAACGCCGCCGATTTCTTTTCCCAGACGCGAATCTTTTTTACGCTCGTTTCTCCATTCTGCGCGAGCGATCTCCTTCATGCACGCGCGCGATGCATATCGCGCGGGTTATTTTCGTCAGTCTCGTTTCGTTGTGTGTGTGTGTGCGTGTGTGTTGTGCGTACAATAATTCAGTTGTAATATAAGTCACTATAAATGATGATTTACAGGATTTGCTTTCGCTACTCTCTTTTAGTCATGAAAATCAACAAGTCAGTCTTCTTGTAATTAAATTGCAGAATTATATATCTATTGCGTGATTCGAACCGCGTATTAAAATTATATGTGTTATAGAAAAACGAACTATTTTATCGTTCTTATTAATTAATTAAATTCTTATTAATTAACTAATTCTTATTAGCTAAATATAATAATTGGCATAATTTCTCCAATTCTCACTTAAATAACGTGTTGAAACACGCACCAAATATGATTACAGAAAATAATCTTACACGCTTTGCACTTTTCTATGTTGACTTACTACGCATTTTACATTCGAATTTCCGTACAAAATAACGCAATTCAAATGATACAAATAATTACATAACAAACCGCGTGAACAATTCTCGGATAACTATTGAGACAATTTTCAAAGAAAAAATTATCGCGATCTCGCGCCAGCCACGCGTCGCTTCTGATAGATGCACCTGATCGAGCATCTTGTCGGGAATACCTTGACTTCTTCGACACTGTTGTTTACCTACGGGCCTCATAAATCATCAGGCCGTTTTCTTGATCCGCACACATAGTTCAGAGCCGTGTAATTACGTTTTTTTTTTTTAGAAATTTCTCTCTCTTTCTCTCTTTCTCTCTCACGTTTTCACTCCTTCGCGCCGAGGCGGCGGCGCGGCTCGCGATAACCCTTTTTCACACCGTGACGATTCACGGCCCGTGCATCATCAACAGGTCTTCTTCGCGCGTTTTACACGCGCCGGCATAAATTCCCGCGTGAACGAGGAGCCTCGTTGTTCGGCTCGTGCGTTTCTTTCGACGAGGGCGGTATAGAAGAGCGACTCTCGTTGTCTAGGATCTTCAACACACACCGACGACGGTTCTTTCATACGCCCCTCGCACCTTTCTCCCGTTGTGTTCCGTCGCTTCTTTCGCCTCATTGTTTACATTTTCTATATGTAACGTACATGCGCGGAACATTCTTTTTGTGAGCGCCTTATTTGCCAGATAAACGCTCGGTGAAAGATGCGTGCGAACATTGCCGTCCTTTTTTGAACGCTTTGTAGCGTTGAATGCCGAGCGAATTTTGAACGTTTGCGCCGTATACGCGCCGAAGTGAAACTTTTATTCCTAGAAACATAGTAGAACGCAGCCCTTTTTCACGCCACGATGATTTATTCCGCGCTGACATAAAAAATTTTCAAACAATATATTATGAAAAAAAAAAAAAAAAGAAAGAAAGATCATTCGCGCACAAAGTGATATGATGTAAGTAAAAAGTTACGAGCTACAAACTACAAAAGAGGAAGAGGTTTTTTTTCTACATGAGATAGTTTCATTGTGTGTGGCGTCACATTTGGCGTCACGGTAGATGATGATCAGCGTAGTTAAGTCCGCACAAAAGAAAACTCATCTTCTCTTGATGAGAACTCGTCTTCTCATCTTCGTGCGTGAGGCTGATCCAAGTCATAAAGTCATAAACGAGCCGGATCGGTGATTTGCGCAATCGCTTTTGCGGCCGGATAATCGCACGCGTCTCAGAAATTCCTGGCGGTCGCGCAAAGTGGAGCACAGCCGTGGAAGAAAAACCATCGATTTTCTCGCCGCGAGAAATTGTTCCGAGCTTGTTCGCTCGCTCGCCACCAAAGATTTGTTGTGTACTTTCACCGATCGTTAGAGACGCGTATCGAGGGAAGAGAAGCTCTCTCGATGTCGCTTTTCTTCGAATTTTGCATCAACTTTTTTTTTTATATTAACACGCAAAGAAATCGACGTTAAGATTTAAAACTTTACACGAGATACGCATCGAGACGCCGAAAACTACTTTTGCTTGTCGCAACGCGGTATATTTGACAAGTAAATCGATCTTTTTTAAAAGCAGTTACATACCTTTACACGTACGCTTTTTTATTGGCAACGTGACATTACAAACAAGTTTTTAGTCTCAGAAATAAAGTGTTTCAAGAAAATAAACGAAAGAGAGAGTGAAATATGTAAAATAAGCATATACAGGGAAAATAAATATTTTCTGCAATTTCTAATCTGGATTATAAATGTAATACAATAGACGTTTGAAATAGACAATGTGCTATTTAAAATAGCGTATAATACATAATTAATTTTATTTAAATTTCTCTCCTGTGTGATACACGATTATGTTATCACAATGAGAGCAAGTTGAACGAACTCGTCGTATGTGTGCGAATGCAATTATATTATCTATTATGATGTACTCGCGATACCGTCGTAGATTTGCCGGGAGAATCAACTTTCTCAAAGATACGTATCCGGTTAAATTTTTGATATCGTTGAAATCATACTTTTTCACGGGTATCCGATTCCAGCTTCATCATGCTTCACATCTGCGGTTTTCCTTCCGGGAATCTGAGCGTTGGCGGACGCTTCCAGACCCGGTAAAACGATCCGGAAATTCTTACATCGCAAAAAAAAAGGAGAAATGCGAAAAAGCGCATCTGCTTGTTAGCAGCGTATAAAGCGCAAAAAACTTGTCGAGCGTAAAATCAAATTATACGGCGTGAGTTTTTTTTTCGTTGCGCGTCTCGAGGCAACTTTCCGCGGATTTGTTATATTTTTTGTGTTATAAACTTCATAAATTAATATTGATTCGCCGGATGAGGCAGTAATCCGTTGTGCGTTTCAAGTCGCATAATATCGATAGATATTTTATAACCGAGTGATACGTGCTCAATTCGAGTCTTAACGCTCGTGTGATCATCGCATTGAAATACTTTCGACCAGTGACGCCGGGAAACATAAATCGGTATATCTCTCAAATCGAGCGTTCGGGAATCAGAACGGAAATATATTCTGCTTTTATAAGTCTCTAAGCTTCTTAATTTTTTTTTTTTAATATCGAAAGAAATACACGTGTGCATTGAATCATAAAAATATCTATATGTAAGTAGGAGTGTTTAAGTATTTATTTTATCGTCAATTGATTTTCCTCGATCGCCAGTTGCAGAGAACTCGAGAAAATCTTTCTTGACGCGAAGTCAGAGCGACCGGTCGTTCAGCAGACCGGAAGTTTTGGCGGGCGACGTGCTGTTCTCGGACACGATGCGCATCAGCCTCGGCAAGAAGCTCAAAGAATCGTCGCCATCGTTGTCGGATATGTCCGCAGTTTTGCACGAGGACGACGACGAGGTAAAACCGCTAAAAAGAAAGGAAGATCTCCGCGAGACGGAGGAGATCGACGAAGAAGCGAGTGCCGCCGAGCTTAAGGATTCCAATCTTCGCGAGATCGAGGCGAACAGGAACGTTCAAGAAGACTTCGAGAAGAGCGGCGACAATGTCGAGAAAGAACCCGAGCCGCCGCCAGACGCACGCAGCGACATTTCCGACATGAGCAACAACGAGCATTTCCGCACGATGAGACCCACGAGCTGGTCTCCGCCGCCCGGCAGGCAGCGGCATCGCTTCAAGATCGGCGACTCCAACGCGGAGCTGGACGACAACTCGATCAAAGATCATCGCAGAACGATTTCCTCAACGTCGACCGCGTCCTGGAACTCGACGAGCTCGTACGGATCCTCGAAGATCGAAATCAACTCGCCCGAGAGTAACGTTTGCAAGATCACGGTGAGTCCACGCTCGTCGCCGCTTGTACATCGGTTGCAGATCGGTTCGGATTCCGGGCCGAAGGGCGCGAAGAGAACGTCGATCTTGATCAACGGCGATCACAACGCCAACACGGAACCGACACCGGGTAACAAAGTGACCATCAGCGTCGGCGGTGAGGACAGCGTGTGCAATCCGACGGTGATCTCCGTGAACTCGGACAATCCGCCGAAGATTCAGAATTCCGCCGAGAATCGCACCCTGGTGATACTCGAGAATTACAAGTCGAATATCGTGGTCGAGTCCGCGAGCGACAATTCGCGGCATAAGATCAACAATCGTAGTATCGAGAACGCGGAGATAAATTCGAAGACGAACGACGAGGCACCGGCGTTGTCCAGCGAGGAAACCTCCTCGCCGAGTCAACAATTGGCGACGAATTTCGAAAAACAAAATAGATTGAGCGTCGAGATTAAATCTTCGAATTCCAATCAGTCCACGAGATTTTATACATCTGATGAAAAAACAACGCGGTCGGAAATCAAAGCGCGACTCAAGGAAGTAGAAGCCTCCTCTCCTAAATTATCCGGATTATCGAAGGAGGCTCTGATCTCGAAGCTGCTCGAGGATTCCTTACGAAAGGCACGCGAAAACGGCGAGATCCTCGACGAGGACAGCGGCCAGGCTATCGTGAAGATCCTGAAGCAGAGCTTGTTGAAGAGCAAAGAGTACGAAAGCTCCGAGTCCACCCTCGAAGCGAACTATTCGCGATCGTCCAGTCTGAACTCGGACGGCGACTTCATCTCGACGAATCTCTTCCTCGAGGAGAATCCCTACGAGGTGATCAAGGAACCGATTTACGAGGAGATACCCGACGAGCCGCCGCCGCTGCCACTGAGTCCGCCGCCCACGGAGGACTACATCAAGGACAGAATATATTTCGGCGACGTCGAGTACTACAAGAAAGTTACGCCGAATCAGTTTCTCGGCTCTTATCTGTCCGAAGAAGTTTTCAAAAAGTCCAACTCGGCCGATCTGGCCGAGGCCTACTTGTCCAAGAGCCCCGAGGACTTCTTCAAGAAGATGTCGACGTCGCCCGAGGACGAGAACAACATCTCCACCAAGTTCGAGCTGTTGAACTTTCTGATGGACTCCAAGGATCGCGCGCGGCCCGCGGAGGAGGACGAGGACGAGGACGAGGACGAAGAGGACGACGCTGAGGGTGACCTGGAAGCTCTGTACGAGCAGAAGGAGACCAGCCTGGGCGATCTCAGCTCCAAGAGTTCGCAGATCTCCAACGTGTCCGACAGCAGCGAGGAGTGCAACATCATTCTGACGAATTCGCCGGAGGCGTTAAAGGTGAAGATTCAAGAAAGCTATTTAATTCTTTTTGTAGCAGATAATGAGTCGTCACCACGATTTTACTCAGTATATAAAAGCCGATTAACACGTGCGAGATGATTATTAGCCAAAATTATTTCTTGTTTTTTTGTTCTCTCAGTCGAGAACAGTCGACATAGAGAGAACCGACAGCGGGGTCGGGTCCGAGAGCAGCCAAGCCAGCAGCACACGTGGTGTTGCGAGACGCTGGAGGTCGGGCAACGTCTCCTCCGGTCCCGGAAGTCTCATAAATGGAATGCCGCAAGTGATTTCCGGTGCCACGAAGTTGTGCGAGGATTGCGAGCAACGGCTGGATCCTTTGATAACGGACAGGTAAGTGGTAAATAAAATCGGAGAAACAGTTTTGTACAACAGTCTTAATATGTTCTATTTTACATACATTATACGTACGTGCACACACACACACACACACATATCCGATAAGAGAAACCCATCTTAATGGCAGCAATAAATGTATCTTGATGGTGTCGCTCGAGATGAAATTACGACGATAATTGTGAAGTCGACTTAAAAGCTGTGTCTCGAAAGGATACGCCGATCCCCTTAAGACGCGTAAAAATTTTTTGCATTGAAAATTTATTTACACGATCGTTCGGAGAAATGCGAGTGCGGGAAACGGTTGCGCGTGATTAACGGTTCTCTTTCTCTCTCTTTCTCGCTGCGTTACTTAACGTACGAGTTGATACATTGATGAGCGATATCGCGACGGATACATCGCTCTCGCACTCCCAGAGCTCCGCGTCCTTCACACGTCCCGTTCGTGTCGCCAAGCGCGGAACGAGCGCGCGATGTTCGCTTCTTGAAACTTGTTTTTAATGCGACGTCCTAAATCGTGCGCTGTTATCACATCCCTAGACGAGTTTGCAGATAGCGCTCGGTGATCCGGAGAGAGAGGATATAACGGTTCGGAGTTCTTCTCGCTAGAGCGTGTCTTCCAGCGGCCGAGTTTCGAGACCGTGAGAGATACGATTTGTTGCGCGCGGGAATCGTTCGATTTGTCTTCGAACGATTGCAGATCCGCGAAGAAAATGCCGTTCTGCGTTCCGGACTTCGAAGCAAATCCGCGGATCGGGGAACAAATGTCGTTTTTGTTACGGTCGCCGATTTTTAATAAGCAAGATCCACCCGCACGAGACGAAGTCTGTACTCGATATTATCTCGTCGTGAGAAATTCGTCGCGAGAAGAAAACTTCTCTTCCGAGTGAACGCGTCTATTAAAATTCGTGATTTAGATTTCTAAAAACTCGTTCTTCCTTTATATCTTCATCAACTGTTTTTGTTCGAATCAATCGTCAGATTTTTCTGTACGTGTCATTTTTGTATTGTTTTACCGAGCGGAAAGAAAATTAACAACGCGGACGCGTGTCATTCACAGAATTCGCACCTGAGAAGAATTCGCGCGACTAGATTACGCGATGACAAGTGCGGTGCAGAGAGACGAGAGAGAGAGAGAGACGATGGAGTGACTTTCTCTCCCGCTATCGATTTTATTTTCCCGAGAGCGAAAGTGTCGTTATCGACAAACGCAGTTGACGCTTGATGAATGAACAATGCATATGTCTGACGAGGTTGCGACAGTCACTTTCATTTTACGATCATAGATTATATACGCACAAATTTGTAATGTCGCGCGTGCCGGCAGTGATCGCCGAGACACTCTACATACGTTCGATTGCATCCGCTTTCATTGACGGATAATAAAATTTTCTACAAACTAACGCACATCGCGTCGAGAATATCGTCGTAAAATCATATGTTATGTTTTTCTTGTCTTTCTCTCGCAGCGGCGTGGTGTACGCGCCTTTCGTGTGCAGAAAGTGTTCGAAGAAGCGCGCGGAACGCAAAGAGATCATCACGGAAATCGTGGAAACCGAGCAGAAGTACGGCAGAGATCTGCAGATCATTCTCGAGGAGTTCCACCGACCGATGCTGAGAGCGGGGTTGCTCACGTCCGAGCAACTGTCGGCGATCTTTCTCAACGTCGAGGAGCTGCTCGAGCACAATCTCGTTTTGGCTGAGAAACTGAAGGATAGCGTCGAACTTGCCCAGGTAGGAATCACGCGGATGAAATTTTATTTTTCCATCTGATTGCGTATTTTCACCGGAAAAGAATTTGAGGAAGAAGAAATTTATCACCGCGATGTTTCCGACGCGATCTTTTGCGCAGGCATCTGGAGACGAGGATCTTTTGACGGTGGACGTGGGAAAGATTTTCCTCGAGTCGGAAAGGATGCTCCACGCTTTCGAGAGCTACTGCACGCGCCAGGGCGGCGCCAGTTTGTTGTTGCAAAATCTGGAAAAGGAAAAGGAGCTTCTTCGCATCTTCCTCAGGGTGTCTCAAATGGAGAACACGGTTTTGCGAAGAATGAATCTGAACTCCTTTTTAATGGTAAAATGACAACTAATTATCTGCTCAGTCTCTTCAAAATTCTCTACTTCAACAGAAAAAATAGAAAGTTAGGTCACTTATTATTTATTTATGTGAAAATTTTGTTTAACTTTGTTAGGTTCCTGTTCAAAGAGTTACAAAGTATCCCCTTCTGCTGGCACGTTTGCTCAAAGCGACACCCTCTGTTCGACCTGACATTCAGGAAGCGAAGAAGAGACTCAAACAAGCTCAAACGAACATAGAATTACATTTGGAACACATGAATGCTGTAAGTATACTGTGTATAGTTATTGTAATGCCAAAAAGCGCATATTTCACGAAAATAAATATAACAATTATATCTGATAAATAAATACATCTGATTAACAGGAAGCAAAAGACGTTACGTCCACAAAATTGTGGAGAAGAATATCCATCATTCAGAACGGCAGGCGTTCTATCGGCGAGCAAGATATGGCGAATATCAAGCTGAGAAAGGTATGTTATGTGACATAAAGAAACACAATTAGTACAATTAAATTATTCTAAAGTGTGTACAAAATATTTTTTTTTATAATTATTTACTGAAACATACAAGCGTAAACGCGTAAAATTATCGATGACTAGATGGCCGTCGAGATTTTGGAATGGGCACATGAGGAAGCCAGGTTCATTCTCGAAGGCCGTCTTCTGGTGGCGCAACCGACAGACAATAATTGGAGACGCGGTCGAACTGTCAAACTCGCGCCAGTCACTGCCATGCTTGTAACAAACGGCAAAGTGAGCATATTATACAAGTTCTTTCGCGAATACGTATATCTGAGCGTAGAGAAATTTTTATACATGACGAGAGCCGAACTTTCTATTTTTTTTAGCCGAACGTCGACTACCCCGAATTCAACGACGACTCGCTATTTCCGAAGCACATCGGCGTCAAGGAAGCTACTCTACTTTTGGTCAAGGAGAAACTTGGACGATATTCTTTGTTACGCGTGAGTCATCGCACATCTTCTTGCTGATCGCCACTTAACGATATCGATCATGCGAATTGTTTTTCATCATTTTATCCTCATTTTTTTCAGGAGCCGCTATACCTCGACAAGTGCATTGTGTGCTGTGAAACGGATCTCGAGGATTATTTCGAAATACAGGAACTGTCTTCCAAAGAGACGTTTATATTCAAAGTAAGATCCACGAATTAACTGCAATTTAATTTCAACCACATAGATTGTAATGAGATAATGACAGATTCTAATTAGGAAGAAAAAATATATCGATGATGAGCGATCAATCGATTTATTGCAGGCGGAAGACGGTGCGAGAACGAAAAGGTGGTGCAGAACGTTACAGGCACACGCGCAGTCGCTTGGTGCTTGGCGTAAACGTCGAGGAGCTCTTCCTAACATCATGATTTGCGGAGTAGCGAGAAATTAACGAACTCTTAAATTAAACCTAATAAGCGCATATGGAATATTAATTATATCTGTCGTGTTTAACGCGCGCAGAGCGATATTCTTAAGACAGAATATTTCCATAAGCTATATATAAGCGTGAAAAATCCTAATGAGCGATTACATGAATTCGTGTATATGATCTCCAAGTGAATTAGTAATGATTTATCGAGAGAGATAGAAAGAGAGAGAGAGAACACTGGACCAAAGGATTTCCTCGACTCGCCGACACGCAACTACTACTGTCGGCGAGTAACACGAAAAAAAAATCTAGTTCTTACCGAATCCACGGTATATAACATAACTCTGTGTGTATGTGTTCGGTCGTCACAGTACGTTGCAGAAACTTGAATTTCCTACGTCACTGTGATTAGACCGTTACGTCAAATCACACAGAATTTTCTTTCCTAATTATAATAATGTTATAAGTACGCATATATATAATATATATGTACGTTTATGCAAACGCATAAGACTATTTAATATCTATATGTATGATTATGAAAAATCCTTCAAAAAAAAAAAAAAAGACGAGTAGCTGTGATATCGACCGGTGTATTGGGTATCGTTTTCTCTTATGATTTAACATCCGCAGATTATTTGACAAGTGTGTCAAGGCACTAAACTGTCTTGTTTTCCGTCCGCAATGGATTTTTTTTTACCAGTATCGCGTATTACAAAAAAAAACGACAATAATAGAATAGATATTTTTTTTTTTTTTAGAATTGAGGTAATAGGGACTATATAAAATAATCGAAGAATTCGCGCGAATTAGCAGCATCATCAAGGATACAGGGTGCCGTGTATACGTTTTTTTTTTTTCGTACAATCGAGCGAGCATCGAGAACTAAGTAAAACTAAGAACGCGTACACTTTTCTTCACTTTTTGCAGTTATTTTCTATTTCAAGATAATTAACAGTATTTTTACTAGAGAGATCTAACAACAAAGCAAAATGTGCAAGTTGTCAATTGTACATTATAATTTTTATTTAAGAACTAAGCCATATACATTTTATATGTATATAAATGTATATTTACAGTCGTCTCTTTACACAGTTCTAACTGAAATTCATTGTAACGAATTAATCTGCTGCATTAAAAACTTGCGATTCAATAAAAGTGAAACATAATGCATTTGTATTTGTGAATATAAACCAACCCGGTTAGATACTCGCTTCTTCCGTCTTCACATAATCCTCCACTATGACATTTTGCGTGTATGACGAGTGCAACACATGCCGAGACGCGCGATAATTATACAACTCGAGCTCCGGATGTTTCTCCAGCAAATACTTGTAAGCACTTGCTAGCCTGTCTATCTCATCCACAGTGAGTTGAAACGGTCTAATAGTCGGTTCTAAGTGAGACAATTTGAACATCATCAAACTCAGTTCCTTACGGCAATGCAGTGGAAATAGAGTCCTGTAAAAAAAGATACAAAAGATTCAAATATTGATTCATACATAAAACATACACTATTTAACGTTGCGAACTGTCGGATAAGCCAAACTCACTCCGCGCATCGTATGCTGTACTTCTGCCTGAAGCTGAACATGTGTCGCGTTACTTTTTCGAAAAATTTAAAATTGTGTTGCGTGTATGGTTTAACCAATGGTGTGAGCGTAACCACTCCTACTTCGACATCCGGCATTGGAAGAAAAGCTTTGCCTGCAAGTTACGAATTAAGATATAAATAATTCGTAGAGAAATTCGTTTAAAACATTAAAAAGTGCATGAAGTGTGTTCAGTCAATTACTAGGTATGATAAAACGAAGATTTGGATACGTGTAAGCTTGCGCTATTACAGACAGCCTGCATCGTTGATCGTCTCCCGGTCTAGCCACCAAACGTTCCGCCACCTCTTTTTGAAACGTCAATGTCATTTTCGTCCTGCCAAACGTCCATGCTCCTCGACGTTCGGATATTGCGTGTAACCACTTAATTATAAGGTGTGTCGATACACTAAATGGTAAATTGCCTATGATACATATATCTGGAGACTTATCGTCCCAGCTTCTTTTTTCTTCCATTGGAAATAGACTTTCCATGTTTGTTGTCAAAATATCTTCATACAGTATGTCCATCTTTCCATTACATTCTGCAAATGATTCTGCCAGCATATCTAAAGTAGGTTTAAATCTGCGATCTTTTTCCACAACTACTACCCGTTTTGGCATCTGTGTTAGAATAGGCCTAGTAAGCGTGCCTGGACCAGGACCAACTTCTAGTACACTTTTCCCATTGAGATCCCCTGCTTTTGATACGAGTTTCTTCGAGAAATTTTGATCCATCAAAAAATTTTGTGATAATCGTTTTATAGCATTCAAATGATATATCTTCAGTATTTCTCGAATGGATGGAAGGGGTGGCAACGCAATAGCCATATTGAAATTATTTTATTATAAACACACGTATGAATATATATACAATACTACAGAATCTCTCTTGCCAGAAAAGAAAATATTATTTTATATAACTTTTGTAATAATCTCTCTATACAATATCTGTACATAAAACTTCTTGACACAATAAGCTACAATCTGTTTTCATATACATGCAAGATGCTTTATTCTTTCTTAATCTTCTCTGGCATTTCAAAATCATCCAGGAATTTTTCCTGCTTAACAGAATATATTGTATAAGCGTAAATCCCAACGACAGTAAGACCCAAGGTAATACCAGTAATGGTATTAGCTTTGCGATATCTCAGTACTCTACTTGCTCTTTGTCTGTTTTGTTCCTCCAGACGTTTCATGTAAACTATGTCTGTAGACCTGAGTTTTTCTGTATCTTTTGTTAAATCAACCTTTGGCATAGTTTCATTTTGTTGAAGTTGACTATCTGCGAATACGAGTTATTAATTTTCTTTATTTCAAAATGTCACATGTTTAATTTATATCATTTACCAGATGCCATTTCCACACACAGATGATTAATTGTAACAGATATTAGTCTCTCTTCTTGCTGTCGTTTTTTTTATGAAGAATCTGCCGACAATAATTTTTAGGTTATACGGAAATACTTTACATGTACAACTCTACGTAAATTTATGTACAAGAAACAACTCTACGTAAATTTAAGAAATAAGTTATAAATAAGAATTGTAAAACGATATTGACAACCAATAATTCATAATAATTCACAAATGTTTTAAAGTATAAATGTTTTTAGGTTAAATTATCGATACATTCTGTTAACATATAGTTTACTTGTATGATGCAATATCATTCAATACTAACACTTATATAACATTTACTGATTTAATAATAAAATGTTAATACATGCATATAGTTATTAAAAACTTACAACTCCCGTTTTACATCTCTGTCATAACCACAGATTTCTTATTTCTACTTATTCCTATCTTGAAAAAGCTGTAACCTGTAACAAACAGAGAGAAGCCTGAAAATCCTCAATCGTTATGCCGCCCTGTAAGACAGCGAAATGTCCACGGGTGGTGCACATTGGCAACTACGTAGCCATGTTCACGAGCATCTTGTCGGTGCGTACGTCACAATTGGACATGGTTCTATTTCGTGCTATGTCTACAAAATGCCGTCTTGTCAAGCTCTAGGAGTAACCGGTCTTTATGTTTTAATTACCGCCCCGGAAGGCAGTGATTTTTGCATTTAAAGGGGGTTGAACTGCCAGCAGAGCAAAATCGAAATAATGAGATAATCGAACAAATAAGAAATTGCGAATTTAATTGTTTTTTCTCTTTCCCTCTTTCTCTTTTTCTCTCGCGCGATACAATTAAGTATCTGTTAAACTGTTATTTTATTTATACAGATATTTATTAAATTTTTATTTTATTTATTCTGATTGTCTATTTAAATATGATGTTTAGTAGACTTTACATATACATAAACATTTACTTTTTAGATTGCACATTTTAGACACATCTCTAAAATTCTGGCAGCGTAAAAGCTTTGTGCGGTTTTATTATAGAATCGCATTTCGATATTCTGCAGAAACGTACAATTTCATTTCGATAAAACGCGAATATATAACTAGAATAAAATGTTATACGTAAACCGGAATAAAATTGAGTTTTTCTCTCAAAAACTTTGAAACAACAATATCAATTTCTATTCGTAATAAATGATAATTCTAACATCTTAAAAGATTTACATCATGTACATTACTTACATATTATTTTAATGTATACTAATCGCTAAATATATAAATCAAGAGCAATGATAAAAGTTCACGAAATCAGTACTAATCAAAAACACGCATAAAAAAATAATTTAAAAAATATTTATACAAATAAATATTATGAAGAGAGGGAGAAAAAGAGAGAGAAAGAAAGAGATGCAGTTAGAGATATAATTAAAATGGGATCTATGTGGAAAGCGTATCGATTTCCACATAGACCCCATATGGAGTGTAATGTTGAATAATGAAGAATCAATTTCCCGTTGGTATAATAGGACATTGTAGAAAATAGTCCATTCACTGTCAGTAGCTATTCTGTGATGCTCGTCCTAGTCGCCGATCGATCGGCTGCTCCTTTTCGAGGAGTCTGACAGCCGTGCGCGGTGGGTGTTGTGCTCTCTCACGTACTCACACAGTACGTTAATAACGACGTGCACGCATGGAATTCGATAGATTGCGAGCGATCCGCCACTGAAATTCGACGTACAATCGGTAGTTGGGTTCGCGAGTGGATTAGGCGATCCGGATAAATTTTCAATTGGATCGCTAAGCTTTCTCTCTCTCCCTCTTTTTCTCTCTCTTGTCAGCGGCTGACGATGCAATTACTTGTGCTGCCAATATATTTCAAAATAAGTAGACATATTTCACAGATATTTGTGTCTCGAAAGTATTTGAGTCGAGAAAGCAATTTGCGTTTATTGGAAAATAATACATAATAAAATTACGCAGGATTCGCGAAAACTGTGTGACGAGATGTCGAAATCAGAGAATGATACTTCCACACACAGATAAAACGTTATAAAAATAACTAATATTACAGAAAGTTTACATAGAAATCGAAATATTTACACACATTCAGCGACGTGCTTTACCTCTTCGTTGGCCGAATTTATTTTGGCCGAAGTTACGGCTTGCCTTTGTTACTCGTTAGCGAAAATCAATGCCTGGACGCACGGTAAAGCCGTCGTGATCCGCGCGTCCGATATTCCAAACGTTGAATGTATCTACTCTCCGGTTCGAAAACAGCACGAGTTCTCCATTTTGGTAGATTTACGAGCGAGCACGCTTTAGTTTATAACCGTGTCCCGGTTGTTACTGACTGATTTGTGATCGCGGAATGGAAGAATTAAACCCACGTTAGTGATATCCCGATCTATGCTAAAACGCACACGTCTCTTCCGCGGTGTCGCGTTCACATTATTCTCACGTGCGCTTCTTTAATTTTATCGAGCACTTTCAGATTTTGTTTTGCCGCTAAAAAAACACACCGTCGAGAAGAATATAGCGCGCGTCGACACATTACACGCGTGTTCCCGATATTTCGCGCATCGTGATTTTCCAATAACACGTATTTTTGCGACACGCTGTTATTTAAAAAAAAAAAAAAAAAAAAAAAAAAAAAAAAAAAAACCTACGCACGTGTGTTCACACATCATGTATTTCCACAGTTGGCGCGAATAAATACACAATCCGCGATAGCCGATTTACTATATTAATAATTATCACCGCAGACCGCGAGGCGACGCCGCGAGATACTAGTGCGAATTTTATCTCGTTCACGCAATACGATGTCGCGATGCCATAATAATAACGCATTTATGCGGATTTGCAGTAAAAGCATGTGTGTGTGTGTGTGTGTGTAAGTGTGTGCGCGCGCGCGCGTCTATTAACATTTTCAGAATGTTCAACGTTTCGAGACACCGCGCCGATTATAACAAGAGTTCTGTTATACAGATATATATCGGATTCCTATGCCCATTGTTGGCGAACGTATCATTAACATCCGGATTATCCGAACGTAATTTTCATGTTACAATGCGCAATGTATTCGAAATGATGTTACACGCCGCGTATGGACGTTCACAGCTCGCAACTAATTCGCTTAGAACAATACCACCAATCTCGCGTGCACACGTGTGTGTGTGTGTGTGTGTGTTGCGCCACTTTAC
Organism: Pseudomyrmex pallidus; assembly: GCA_014825455.1. Lineage (NCBI taxonomy): Eukaryota > Metazoa > Arthropoda > Insecta > Hymenoptera > Formicidae > Pseudomyrmex > Pseudomyrmex pallidus. The sequence goes on along the minus strand of QVNV01014942.1, from coordinate 42,963 downwards.
GCAATTTTTTTTCAACGTCGAATTTTCATATTATCAATAAAAGTTCGCGTTTACTATTTTAGAAAACTGCTCACCGACGTGTTTGTTTATTTATTTTTTTTTGTTTTAATCAAATTATTCGATTATTTATTTTTGACAAGCGCGCAGATCGATTAAATGAGAACGAAGATTAAATCTTAATTAATCTTCGAAATTAGAAATGCCAGCTGTGACCGGGCCATCAGTAACGCGAATATAACACAATTGTGCGCTCCCAATGTTTCACCTACATCTTGATCTCTTCCCCGTTTAAATAAACGAAAACTATACGAAAGACAATTCGCTTCTTCGCTGATATTGCTTCTTCTTATCGCGTGACCCGCAGTGAGAAATTGCGAACTCGTGCACAGAGTGCAATATTTGCGTATGCATGAGAGGATTTTTGAGTCGTATTAATAATTCAACGGGAGTATTTCTCTTGTACCGAGTAACCTATTATCGATTTCTCCGGTAACGAAGTTCACCGCTGGAAATTAAGTTTCGGCTTTCGAAAGAAAAAAAAAAAAAAAAAAAAAAAAAAAAGATACATTAGAGCAATTCTCGCGCGGTGTATTAATAATTCATGCGGCGTTCCTCCATTTCCATTGCGAGGGGAATTAAACCACTCGTTAAATAAATTCACTTAAAAAATTGAATTTCGCGCGCGCAAAAACGGGACAGAATATTTTTCGACGTTTATTTCAGATAATATTATTTGGAAGTTAATATTGTGCAGACGCACGCGTATTATATAAACTTCCCTCGCAAACGATTTTTTTTTCTGAAATTTCATTATTGATCCATGATGACATTACACCGTTGACATCGATCATTAAAATGATATTATACCGTGACCTTGTGTACTTGTTTTACGTGACAAATTATACGGCTCAATTATATAAAGATGCTATTAATCCGAAACGCGATTGTTATGACACATAATTGCGTGAAAGGGGGAGCAGCGCGGCGCAGTTTCTTCGACAGATGAGATAGAGCACGTCATTAACTAAAGAAGTAATTGATTAATAACGCGCATAATTAACTAAATGATGAAATGGATAATTAATTGTGTAGAAATTACTATGGCCTTCGCGCGTATGTATAATCGATATAGTTAAAAATTTCCAATTACGCACACGTTACGCGCGCACTTATTATATGTGAGAATAACGCACGAAGCCCCGTAATATCCCAGATATGCTGCCGACGGTATATACGGATCATTGTTGAATGTGGCGCAACGGGTTTTCATTACCCGCCCGTAATACCCACGCAAAGGCCGAAATGATTCGCGATGAAGCTCGTATCGCGCGCGCGAAATCGAATCGCAAAAGTTCATCGGAATTGACGAACGCTTCGAATATCGATATTTTCAAAAAGTAGAGAAAAAAGGGAGAAGAGAGAGAGAGAAAAAGGAGTTAAAAAAATTTTTATATAAAGTTTTCCGTTCTCTGTTGACTATTATCCGTCCGGAAACTCGTGCGCGGATGTGCGTTTTCCGTACAACATCCGAAAAATTGTTTTTCCCCCGGAAAGTTTTTCACGGAATTACTTCTGGCAATTGGTAAAGCGTTTCGTTTGCGACCTTAAACTACGATTTCCCGAAAGTTGATTCTGAAAATATCGGCAAGTGAAAGAAAATCGAAAGAGGGTCGTTGTGCGCGATGCGCTGGAAATTAATTCTATGGCTTTTCAATATCGAGGTCGTATAACCGAAAGGGATTCGTTTTAATGGCGGTGTGTGTCGTCGTACGACGCATCAATACATGTGAAAAACGTGATAACATCATCATAATGGGGATGCGGAATTAATTATATTGAACGTTACGCATTTTACATTTACTTCTCTGTAGAAAAAAAAATATTTACGCTGTGAATTCTCGTGTTTGTTATTCTGCAATTTACAACTTCAGAAAATTTCATTATTTTACACAGTGAAAGAGTTCAGATATTGTCTGTCTATTTCATTCCGCACATATCTATTTCGCTCAGACGGAATAAAGTAAGCCGCACGGAAGAAGAAACGATCGTTGGAAGAAACGATTTAGTTGCAGCCGGGTATCTCCCGAATAGAACGTATGGAGAACGTATCGTCGTAAGTGGCACTACGGGGCGTATCGGAACGTAAAGTGGATCAGTGTATTTCGAAAGGACGGGAAGAATGAGAAACGAGGCCTTTCTCTTTCCCCGACGCGACGTGGAGATGGCTCGGGATACTCCCGCCGGGAAACGTTGCTGTTCCGTCGGATTTCATGTCACGAGACGATATTTTTTATTTATGAGAGCCGTTAACGCGGGGAGGAAAACCGAAGCTAAAGCCCTCGGCCAATATCTATGATAATGCGCGATATCGTGTGACACGAGTTTTCGATGACGACGAAACGCGCCTGTGTGTCACGAAATCACACGTGCGCACTGAGCGCGAACGGCGGGAGCTATATAGATTTTGATTATAGCGCGATGATCATCATATAACATACATGTATGTGTGGAATTTAATATTCAACAATAAAATTTTAAATTAAAGCGGAAATTTATTTTATTACACATGTTAGACGTAATTGTTGGAACAATATTGTTTTGCTGAATCATTTGCAACATATATACCGGTCTTCAGAAATATGCTAGCAGCACGAATAAGCCGGGCTTATTTCCGAACAATACGGGTCTCATCCCAACATAAAATCTAAGTGAGAGAGACCCTTGAGGTGTGTATACATCAGCTGCCACGTCGGAGCTTATCGTCGGTAACCATCGAATTCTAATCTTGGTCCTGGACGATATGATATTGTGTTCAACATCATCAGATATCGAACGCGTCCATCCATTAGAAGGCCAACGACCGTAAATAATAGGAAGGCCAGTTAAGTTTTTCACGCGGCCGTTGTGACTAAAAACAGCAACAGAATGTTGTTGAGAAGCTGAGACGACGTCGAACGAAAATAAAAAAGTTAATCCTATAGGATTTAGGAGAGATCTCTTGTTCATTCATTCGCTGTCCTGAGAAACTTACCATGTGAAATTTAATTGTAGATCTTAATAAATATTAATGAGAGAGAGAGTCTCGATTTTATTTATTGTTAAAAAAAAACGTCGAATCCGACAAGAAATATCTTCACGAAAGAAGATGTGCGAAAACGGCATTTCACGCGTCTTCGAGCAAAGTTATTTTCGGACGTCGACGTAATATAATAAAATAAATCTATTAATCGACAATAGATAATAGATCTATTAATTAAACATTTTTGTCACTGTCTTTTAACAATTAATTAATTTCAACTTTTTGTTTTTCTTCGTAAAAATACGACATGTCTACCGTTACCGTCGAATCGATTTCCACGAGCCAGGCAGTCGTTTAGCTTTATCCTATACAAGAAGTAAGATTCAAGGATCAAGCGCGCGAACTACCGCGCGTATTTCTCCACGAGGAGCTCTCTCTCTCTCTCTCTCTCTCTCTTCCTCCTGGTTATTAACGGCAAAAAGTTATTCTTAACTCGTCGTCGTCGGAAATCGAGACTATTATCTTTGAGAAGTTTTTCGCGCCGGCTCAATCGCGGCATTGGAACTTGAACGGCACGTGTTGACGAGACATAAAATTATCCCTCGACTTTTCCGGTTTCTTGCGACTTTCCCTTGCGAAGTTGGATAGCAAATAACACGCATCAGTAAACTTGCTTCGATAGGAGCAAACAGATCCTTTGAAAACCTCGAAGTATTTTCTTAAATAAACTTGATTATAAGACGTGATATGTGTATATATTTATGTGTGTGTATTTTTTCACACAATATAAAACGCTGCAAAAACCAATATTGCAATGAAAATGACGAAAAAACGTCGAGATATTCGAGAGAACTTCGATGTACGTTTAATTTAAGAGTTTTTTTGAGCACTAATACTGTAATTATATTAAACTCACAGTTACTAGAAGTTACAGTGAAATTTGTATATCGGAATACTCTACGTTCCAATCCCACGTTATCCAATTTTTATTACACAATTTATGGAAGAGTTACGGGGGATTTTTCGGAGATAATTGTGACTTAATCAGTTTTAGCCGCGATATAATAACGTGGCTGCTTCCACCGGCCAGGGAAATTACGTAGGCGCACAGAAGCTTATAATATAGAACGTCGTTATTTGCAGCTTAAAGCTACAAGCTCTCTCTCTCTCTCTCTCTCTATAAACATAATCATATAAACATAATCATAATTTCAATAAAAGATTCATGAACATTTTATTTAAGAATTTTAAACAACATGTTAAAAATATGTTTTGCGGAATTTATAATAAACAAATATATATTACCAAAAAGTAGATTAATTGTATAATAATTTCTAGCAATATATTGTGTTACTATATAAAAATTATATAAAAAATAAAATAAATATTGCACAGGCTCGGAGAGTTATAAAAATAAAAAAAAAGGTAGAAAGAGAGAAAGAGAGAAAGAGAGGTATGAGTTCGCGCGAAACTTCGTCAAGGTGAATGCAGAACGGTCAAGGTGATCAGCGGGAAAGTGTTGTTTGCAATGTAAACTAGTGCACGCCAATCGAACCGGCTGACGGATGCGTCAGCGGTATATTGTATAAATAATCTTTTTCGATGCTACACACGTCACGTGTATTGCCGCGAGCTTAACTCGAAATTGCTCTCCTTTGCAATTTGCAACTGCTTGCGTTGTAATTTTTATTGATTGTCTCATGAAAATTCAAACGTAGTTTTTACGCGTGTAAGTTTAGTTTTACATATGGGATACCTTGTGTTAAAAAAGTTTTATAGTATTGTAAATGCAGCTCGAAAAATGTATATTATTTCCGATTTTCAAAACACACGAGCTAACTTCGATTTTGACGAAAGAAACCCATGGCTCAATCATTATCGTCAAAGTAATTACTCGAACTAATGACTGCTATTTCCTTCGATTAATTAGATATTCCTCAAACTCACGAAATTAACGGACTTACGTTTTCGGCCGATTCGAATCCTATTACTCGCTAGCGAAGCATCGTGCAGCGCGATGCGTGATAATTCAATGATACTATGAACGCGAAGTGCGCGAAGAGACACGACTCTGTCGTCGAGCGCAGGAAGATTTCTTCATCACTCTGGCCCGTGCGCTACCTTTCTCCACCCTCTTAATTTCTCATCTCCCGAGCGGGAAATGCAAAACGTGCCAGAAGGGCAAAAACGACGACGTGGCGTTTTCTCTCGCGAAGGAAGTCGCTCGAGATGCAACGCGAACGTTTAGCGTGTGCGACGCTATTAGCGTCAGAGTGAATAAGAGAAAGAGAGAAGAATCAGATGCTTGCTATCCCCGCTTCCGCGTGTAATACACATAGTTATTTCAATTTCCGCAATAATTCGTGGCTAGATTATCGCGCATGGGACGCGAGCTCGCGCGAGAAGTCAAAATGATGACAGGCGGCTATTCTCCCTTTTCGATATTGTGCTTCTTTTTCTTCTGGCGACGCCTTCGCACATCGTCTATGGGAAATTGAATCACTCCGGGCGCGTTCTCGTGTGCGAGACACGCACGTATCTCCAATATCTCCGCGACTATTATATTTGCCGCGTCATCGAAATTGCTTGATTACCAAAGGCGCGAAACCAACGGTTCCTTTTCCCATTCCCGATGCACACGCTTTATTAATTTTGTACAATGCGTCTCTCTCTTCTTTTTTCATCGTCGAGTATCTTCTTCCAAAATGTCATTGCACGTGGAAAAATGTCGCGATTGCGATGTGCTTGTCCAAGGGAACGAATTTGGCACGGAGAGTGTTGTTTGTATAGAAAGAAAAAAAATTCGGTCGCGCGCCCGCAAATAAAACGTCAATCGCGACGTGTGAAGCGCGTACAGAAGCGTTTGCACGTGTGCGAAATTTTTTTATTCCAAAATCAGAAGCTATTGGACGAAAAATAAACTTGACTGTCGCGTTTCGCGAAGCGAGTAGTTGAATTTTGCACAGCGCGCGACGCCGGATGACGTTATGAGATAAACGTTCGCAAACCGATGTAATTATTGCGCGCAATGGAAGTAAAATAGTATTGCGCGCGCGCGAAGACGGTTGGAATAATATTTGACTGTTGCAAAATTCTTTTTTGTCGCTATTTGAATATATTCCGAGTTGAGCAAATCAACGTCACAATCGCAACTTAAAATCGACGAGTATAATTCAACGTAGTAATAAAGTATAATAATTATGTCTTTCCCGAGTTTTTTCGCGAGGTGCGCGATTTATTTCTGGAAATTTATTTTTGCACTGTATATATTATATATATATATATATATATACACACACACACACACGGAAACTACGTGCAAGTTTCCATGCCTGGCTGGTTAGGGATTAAAGGAATACAGGGAGACCGAATTTTCGATTAAATTTTCGAAAGCCGCCTACGCACACACTTTCGTGCATAATCTCGGTTTTCGCGCGAATTACCGTCGGCTGCATTGAGATTATAACGTGCTGCGTTAATGACGAAGGAAAATATATTTTATTACCGATATCTTTACGGGAGGATACGCAGCTTGTGTTTAATCCTTCCGTGTCAGAGAAAGAGTTTTTCGTCGATTTTTAGTTGGAAATCGTCGAGTTTTGCCAATTCTCTCGTCGTTGAAAAATTCATATCTTGCTTTGTTGAAACGGCAATTATACAACCGATAATAGTTTGGGAAGCAAAAAATTTCTAAGAATTTCATTTGACTCGCGGCGATAATGTACGACCTTGAAAGTTCGGCTATCGAGACTTCTATTAAACCGACCAATGAAATCGTGCTTGTGCTCTTGACCGATGAAGCCGTGCGCCATCGGATTAATGGAAAAAGTTTGGCGCGCGGGGAAATTGTTTCTGCCATAAGAGTCGACAAGGAGAGAAATGAAAACGGGGACTCTCCCAGGCCGAACTTTTCTCCAATTAACCAGACGACGCGTGAATGAATCGCGAATCGATACGACGCGGATGGCTTATGTACGTCGTCGCGTCGATCGCTCTCGTTAGAATTATGTCGCATCAAAGCGGAGCGTCAACGCTTTTCGTTTCGTCGCAAATGTCATTACGTATGTTTCGCGTCTTGTGTGTGTGTGTGTTAAAGCGTATAGTCGGGAATGTCTCTCTGTGACACAATCGTAAAATCCGCTGCGTCGAGCGTGGTTCCGACATCGACACGAACTCACAAAGCACCACGAGCTCAAATACGAAACTGCCCTTCTGTGTTATTCCACCTAAGTCCCGCGCACAAGAGATTAATTCGCGACCGCTGTTTGAAGGAGTCCATTGTAATTCCCGACGCTAGAAAGTGCGATACGTTATACCGGCACAGGGTGTTGTACCAAGAACAATGATCAATAGCTTTCTGCTAATCGTGCGCGGCTTCTGCGCGCGGAGAAGCCGCACGAAGAGAATGAGAGAATATAAATAATTTATTTAATGCTCAAAGTCCACATAATTTACAAAGAGAAATATTTGTTATCTCTCGTAGTATGCACAGTAAGTAACTTTAATATTAACATATATTAATATTCACACGAATTTTACTTTGTCGCGCGTATAATTTTGTCTAAAAAACAAAAGATTATTTGTTACATGCTACACCATAAAGTAACATGAAATTATCATATTCGTATTTGCGTTTGCGAAAGTTTTCGAGGAAGTTTAACGAGCGTCATTCGCGAATGTCGCGTCTTCAATTTTTCAAACTGCTTGTTCAAGCGCTCAATTTGACGAATAATAAACGACAAAATTCTATCAATGTTCTTTATTTTGGTTTTTACATAAATAAAGAACGACACGATTTCCAGACGATTTCCTTACCGAGTTGAGATTAACGAAACGCACGTAACCGGAAAATACGTTCCGCAAAACTAGTGTACATATTTACGTTCTCTCGCTTTAAAATGTCCCGGTGGAAATTTTCGCGGCTTGAATAATATCCGCGCGCATTTCATCGCGCTTCAAAGACATTCTTTTATTGTGAGAATTTAACGACGGTGCCAGAATCCAAGGAACAATCAAGAATCCGGGAACTCGACGGATTCTTTTCAACGAATTGTGCACAATTGAGAGATGAAAGAGGATTCCCAACGACGCTAGCCCGGTATTTTTCCATTGTTGATGTAAAATTGCTGAAAACATAATTTTCTCCTCCTCCCCATCTTCTCTCCAATTACTGGAGAAGTGGATGTTCAAACTCGGTGAAGCCGGCAAGAAATTTTTTTTACGATAAAAAACATCCACGTGGAAACAAAAGTAAAGTCGTTATCGCGCTTCGACCCTTCGAGGTTTTTATTTCGCTTCACGTTGACATCTTGGGAGGGTGTAAAAAAGCGAAAGAAGCATATTGCACATTTTGAACGTAATGCAAATTTAATAAAAAAAAAAAAAAAAAAAACAAACATACAATATGCGATATGAGATGTAAATGTCATTCTATTAATATTACGTGCCGTTTAAAGTCGCGCGATTAACAAAAGTCGCGTAATACCGCGCAAATTCGCAAATGAAATTCCTTCGAGACCCGTTTGAAATCGTCCTAAGGAGAGAGAATGCGGGAATAAGGGTCGCACATACATCCTCATTGTACATACGTGAGAAAAGCAGCTGCACGAGTTATACGTGCGCATCTTTGCTTATATTTTCCAAGCTAAAGACCAAGCGTCACATCGTCGAAGATTTATTTCGGAAATGCTTCTCACATCTGTGATCTGGGCTTTCGCAGCGGAAACTATTTGCGCACGTCCGAGTCTCTACACTTCTCTGCTTTATCCTCTATCGCGCGCTTTCTCCCTCTTTCTCTCTTCACATTACCGTAACTCGCCGCGTTCTGACACCCTCGTTCTATAATAATAATAATAATCGAAGTATCCCGAAACATACGCGCGCGCGGTTCTTCACCACCGCCTGCGCATCGCGAAATATCCTCGCCGTCTATCCTCTTCGGACAATCCGCGGAGAACAAGAAAGGAACGGAGGGGTTGCAGGAGAATGGAGGGGCAGGGACATCAGCGAGGCACGACCTGAGCCTTAGCCAGGAAACTTCCTCTCTGCGCGCGCGAAATCGATCAGGTAGTGACGCTCGTGTGACGTCTCGTCAGGATCTACTCCGAAGCTCTTGTGCGGTTTTCACGCGGATAATGAGAACGACGAGAACACGTAGCGTATGTACATATACATGGGGTATATGTAGTACTGTGGTCTCACCTCGAATATTGATTTTGAGGAGGGGGAGGAAGAATCCATTACCAAAACGATAATTTTGACAATTTTATTTAAACGTTTGTAAATGTCTGTAAAATTGTTTTTAGAATTTATGCGTAAAAAGAAAAAATATATTTATGTATGTGTGTATTTTTATAGTTTAGAAAGAATTTAATCTAGATATAAAAAGTAAATTTAATTTAGATTTATTTAGATTTAGAATTTAATTTATTAAAGAGAAAGAGAGAGAGCAAATATAAAAATGAAACGAGACTTACTGAATCGACTTACTTTATAAACTCTTGAACCTCTTTCGCGTACATACACACACACACACACACACACACACAAAATTAACGCAAAGCGATAAGCTAATCAATGTGACGCGAAATTGATGTAATACGACAACGCGTCTCTTTCTCTCTATCTTTGTTCTTTAAGACACCTAATTTTCCGTCTTATGATCACACCGCGGAGCGACAGATTTATCCCGACGGAATTACTTCTGAAGAGATATTTACGAGCTGTGCTTTAAGAGCATTACTACGCTTTTCTGCCTCGGATCATATAAACGTGCGCGCTCGCGCGCGCAACATGTCGCAATTTACTGCGAATGAAGTTAAGATTCAGCGAAGCGACTCGATTTCCAACGTTCCGATTAAACATGTCGACGACGAAGCTGACGTTGTTTATTCACGTACGCGACTTGCATACTCGCAGAGCACCGCGCTAATAATACCGCGCGCTTCACCGCTGTCGAAATTTCGCGGCGTGCACTTCGATTTGTTTCCTACTTTGCGTATGCATACCGCGTATCTTTGTGCGCATTCACTGGCAACTCGGTTTACGTATCATTTCACATTCTCGATGCTCGGGAATTAAACGATAACGCAGATTTATATCCGCGCCTGTTATATTCATGTCCCTCGACTGACATCCGATTAATCGGTTAAATTGCACAACGGTCGTTAACAATGCAAAGAATAACAAGCGCGCAAAATATATAATTTTGTCCCGGCAAATTGCCATTCATTTTATTTACGCAAAAGTTTACGTTTTATTAAAAAAAAAAAAAAAAAAGAACTTGATAAGAGCAGAAAAATAAAAAAATAACAATAATGTTAGCATTGAATTGCTACCCTTAACCTGGCGCGAAACATCAGAATCTTCGAAAATTATCTTTCGTTTCGTTCGCGCACACATTTCTGAATCTCCACTGACATTTCAAGAAATAAATAAGGCAATAACGACAATTGTTGGCGGTTTCCATTGAATAGAAATGACTCCTAATAAGTTCTACACAACGTTTCCGTCGGACGAGAGAGAATAATAATAGCAACTTAACTGCACAAATGTAGATACAATGTGAAGAAAACATTTTCTTTATTTGTATCTTGTCTTTGTGTGTTGTATCATCTTCCTACTACAAATGTTACGGCTTTATTCTCTCATGCTTATTTCCCATTCACATCAACATTATATCCATTCACTACCGAGTCGTGATATATAACCCTCCTCAAGGTTTCGAATGCGAGGCGCGTAGTCGCAGTAGTCGAGATCGGCACACGCGCCGACGACGCACACTCGTCCCGGTGCGGCGGTCTTCGTCTTGTCCTTCGCGTCCCGCATCGGCCGCCGGCCGCGAGACGAAGGCTTCTTTCTCCCTAACTCTCCAGAAGGGGGTAAGGGGCGCGAGCTTGCGCCCTGAGCTGCTCCGTCGAAGAGGTCTGCAGGAGGCGAGGAAAATGCGACGAGGAAAAGGAGGGAAGAGAGGGGGAGCGAAGAGCAACGTCAGGTGGGGCTGTGGTGAGCTTTTTCGGGGGAGGACGCATTCGTTCGCTGTGGAACGCGAGTGCCACGAGGGAGGAAGAGGGTGTCACGGCACACTGACAAGAGGATAGGAGGGGAACGATGGCCGGGAGGGATGGGGGAGGCGTAAGGTGAGGCAGCGGTGGCGGCGGTCCTTCGGTGGGAGAAACGGCAGACCCGGGCAGTGCAAGCCGGGCTGCCTGCCCGATGATACGGTTGCTCCGTTGGGGTGTCTCGCGGTGATTCAACCCCTTTTTTTTTCCTTCGAAAACGATCCCGCGGGATAGCGCACGTTCTGGACGTTTTGACTTCCTCCCCCCCTCTATCCCCTGCACTTTGGAGCGTCATCGGCGCGTTTCAGACGTCAACGTTCATTTCATCGCAGGGGGGAAAAAGTGGGCGCGCTGCCAAGACAATACACATCGGGAAGAGAGAGCACGTGCATCCGTGCGAAAGGGAGCCGAAGAGCGCGCCCGAGGGGTTGCATGCACTCCTATTCCTGCTTGAAAGCTTGTGCTGTCGACAAGTAACAGGTTGGTGTTGTAGCAACTTCGTTAAAAGCGATCGATCGCGATCGATCAGAACGGAGGATGCGGGCCACGAGTGCTCGTATGCTTGTATGCGATTTCAGCTGTGACCGCATCAGCGGCTTTCAGCGGGAAGTCAATTTTGGGGGTATATAATAAACACATGTTAGAAAAAAATATAACGCAACATCTCACGGTGTAGATTGCGAGAAATTTACACGCGAAAGAGAAGTGTGTGCGTGTGCGTGACGTAAACGGGATGACTCAAAAAGAATTCTCCCTCTTTTTTTTCAGAGCCTTAGTCTATCGTTAGTAATAAAGGTATCAAAAACTTTATTGAAGAGAAAGATCTCTGTCCGATCCTTCTGACAAAGTCGAGTTTCGAATGTCACAATATTCATTAAATTTCAAATTTTTTACAAAAAAAAAAAAATGCATACACCTATGAGTGTGACCGAAATCGCGATCCGAAAGACTGCATAGTCCGATGTGAAGATGGCGAGACGCGTAGCACTTTTGGCGATCGATATTCAGGTGTGAACTGGTTGGGGAAATTACATTATTATTCGACATGTTAATGCGAATAGTAGTGGATTCTCAGGTCGAGTTTTACCGTATCGGGAAAAATTAGACGAGAGCTGCGACAATGCTGATCGCGGTACGGGAAGATGTTACCTTGGTTGTCCAAAATATGTTATGTCCAAATCGTCCACAAAAAATTTGTATCTTTAACATATTCAGACGTATTAATCGGTTTACTGCAATATGATATGTATTTCGATAGAATTTGTAACGTTTTAAAGAGAAGAAAAGTTGCGTGCATCTCGGTCGCGATCGCGCGATTTGATTTCGTGATTCTTGAGCATTCGCAACGATAGCGATCGATTTGTTGCACACTCTCGCCTGATTGCTTGATGAGATAGTTAACGAGGCGATACGTGACGAGTAGCGTAATGATGCTCGGCGGTTTCCGCGGTCAATCTTGAGCCGCCAACTTGATACGAGTTCCGAGCCAAGTAACAGGTTGCCTCGGCTGCCATCAGATTAGAGCGGAGATTTGTTTCACGTCTGCCTTCTCCGCGAGTTTACGATCGTAATTAAGTTACACGCGCAGCAGAACCAAGCAGAATTGAAGCTTGAAACTTAATATCGGTCCTCGTCCGCCAGTCGGAAACATCAGCGTCGTCCATCTGCGCCACGCGTTGCGTTATTTCGTCCTTAATAGCGCGCGCGCGTGCGACCGCACATTCGCTCGAATCTCATTCGTCAATCTTCCGTAAGTTAGGAGCTACCCAATGTATTTGAGTAACAGGTTGGTGTGTTTCTAAATCCGACCTTAGGATTATCGAGATAGCAATCGCGATATCTTACTGTTTGTGCAATTAGCGTGCGCACGGCTTCGAGGATCGTTTGTGTAAGAAACTCGAATATTTTTATTACTATTTTATCTTTTCGAAATAACATCGAATAATTTCTAGTAGAAGCAATTTTATTCCACATAAAATGGAGAGTTAATATTTTAATATTTAGTAGCAATCAGCGGATACATGTTATTATATTATTCTTTTTTTTTTTTTTCAATTTTCTGTACACGATATGCGATGTACGTAATATCAATATATAGATACGTATAAATTATATTGCACACATCTGCGAGTTACGGTTTTTAATTACGTGGTTTCTCCAAGAGATAACTTTGTTACGGTAGATATCGAAGAGATAACTACACTACGTTACATATACATTATAACGTTTATATATATGTATAATAATTTCCGTTATATATATATATACATGTATATATACATATAGATGAACGTAAACTATTTTAAGACACAAAGCACTTAACGTTGCAGCAACGTAACGACTCTAGGAAACTTTTCTTGTTTCCTGCAATATCTTATCACAACGCTTTTGCCCTTATTGTGACGATGCAAGAAGCGATGCAACTTCTTTACGTAATCTTCACAAAATTTACGGCGTGAGCGGAGAGTGTTATTTAACTTGCATGATACACACTAGATGACGAAGCGACAGCCGTGTAATTTTAATCAGTTCACTGTCTTCCGCTTTGGATTTTTTTCGATTCTGTGAAATAACAATTTCTGCGCGCGCGTTCTTTCTCTCGATCACTTGCTCCCCCGAGAATCTATCTCGGCAAATGAAGCGGATTTGATAGCACAGTAGTCAAAGAAACATGCCGATAACGCAATATTATTTTCGATACGACAGACTCGTGCGACGAAACGCAATATTATAGAGTGACTCGCATCTTTCATACATCTGCTTCATTTATACGTAGAGTGATATATTTCCGTCGAATGTTCCGCCACTTTAAACGGAATTGCTGAGAGCGAATCAAGAGAATAAATTAGATGCAATAAATAATTGATATAAAACACGAAGCCGTGTATTCCAGACGAGCGCGAAATTTTATTGACGCTCAATTTTCGTTAATCGAAAAAATGATCTTTTTTCCGTTTTTAGTTTTAATTGAAAACGTCAGTCATCACGTAAATTAGTGTGAATGATCGCCGGAGATTGAAAAATGATGACCGAGACCACACTTCGTGATTGGTGAATAATAGCCGAGCTTGGACGCATATGTTTTTGCGGTGGAAAAAAAAACCAGAGCTTTTCTCGAACGCTTAATAACTTTTTTTTTTTACCGCAATTTTGAAACACGCGATTGTTTATTTGTAAACAACGGCAGAGAAATACCAATTTTAATCCTCGCGCAAAATAAAAAACATCTCGCTGCTAATTTTGAAAGAATTTCTCGAAATGATTGAAGTTTTTACTTTTGTTTTTTGAACAACTTGAAATTTTCGAAATTAATTAATTTACAAACCGAACCGTGCGCGCGCGGTTGCACTGTGTATCTGAACTATAATATCGAAAAGAGAAAGTTGCATTATTAGCCCGCGCTTAGGGGAGGGAGAGGCGGGCGAATTTCCGTAGCGCGGCGGTTTTCGTTATTGGTAAGTCAATAGCGACTTTAATAAGGCACGTTAACGTTGGTCAGCCATCCAACAACCATCGGGAACCAATAAATTCAACGGAGAAACACACACAGAGCACAGCCGTTGGCGAGATGCCAACGAAGCGCACGGGAGGCATATACGAGCTCACAAAGGTAACGTTTCCGCGGCGCCTTTTCTCATTTCGCAAATTGGCTTTCGGATCGCGATTCAAACCGAGTATTCTCCTCCGGGATTGCACGCGCGCTACTTGAGTTTTATGGAATTCCCATCGACCTAAAAAGCACACACGGGTCCGAAAACGGGTACGGACGTCGGTCTCTCTGTGTCAGCGCCAAGTTACATAAAGGATCTGCGAAATTTCCCGTCATTTTCCACAGATTCGTGTTCGCTCGTGCCGGATGGCCACCCTTTCTGCCGGAAACGAAGTGTATAACGACGTGTATGACGTACTCGAGAAGCTTTCTTATTTACGATCACTCGTGTACGTTCGCGTACATGTGAGTTCAATAAAAACTTACATGTCCGCGCGAGCGGAAATATTGAACTGTCGCGAAACTGCAATCTTTCGTCGTAAGCGCTCGAAAATGAGACTATAAGTTACGGTAAGTTCGCTTAAAAGTGTCATGTCTTGATTCGCGAAAGAAATCAAGAGGGAACAAGTGCTGCGAGAGGAAGTGAATTCTTATACGCGAACGAAAAGAGACGTGGAAAGATATTCGGCGCGCAAAAATATAGAAAAGTAAGGAAAGTAATAAAACACTTTGCCGTGAGGCGACACTTTAAACAATCCAAAGTGAACTTTAAAAATTATGGATTTATCTCTACGTATTTGCTTTAGCACCGATTTCTCCGATGCTACGCTGCCGATGTGTGCAAAAAAAAAAAAAAAAAAAAAAAAAAAAATACGCGCCAAAAAGAAGAAATGAGCGTAGTAATAAAAACGGCTCGGTTAACTGAAGCGGCGACTGTCGTAAAGGCAAATATCTCCGCAAATCCCTCGTATCTCGTGTGTGTACCTACTCGCGTGTACTTTTTGGAACTTCGCCGACGACGACTAATCGTCAGAGAAGTCTTTCGACGTGTGCAACTGCCGGCTGCAGCGCGCGCGCTCTGTGTTCAAGTGCAAATTGGCTGAGGGAGCAAGTGGTCGTGTAAATTGCACGAACTTCGCAAAAGGCTCGTTCGTGTTTGTGCTTCTGCTTTGTGGTTTCATGCTCGATGTAGTGCGCGCGAGTGCATGCGGTTGTAAATATGAAAAATAACGGCGCGCTCTTAATAAATTCAAAGAGATACTAACACAGTGTCGCGGTCGTTTATAAATTACCAGTACTCTAAATAACGAGTTTCGAAACAAACCGCAAGTATGTGAAACTATTGTATAGTTTCTCTTTCATCCAAAAAAAAAAAAAAGAAAAGAAATAATAATCATCGCTCGATTTTACCTCTTCTTTTTCTCTCACACATTTTATATAGAATAATACAATATCTGTCAAAGAAACGAACGGAGAAAAAAAGCTTAACGACTCGAACGGAGCGGCGTAGTTGAGCCGCGCAACGACGATAATGTTCGAGGCACACAGTTTTCGAAGAAAGCGAAGGAAGAATAGTACGATTTACGCGAAACGAGGTCAGTCAAACGGCAAACAACGGCACAAATTTCACCTTAGATACTTCCTCGCGTCTTTAAAGCTCTTTTTTTTCCGCTCTGGAAGGTCAGGGTTGGACTTCCGTCGCGTCCAAAATTCAAAGTCACGTCGAATTATCTAGTTTCTTTTAAGTCTCCCTCGTGCGCTTTTTAGATAACAGGATACTTTTTTTTGCATGTTAGATAAATCTCTCTCCCTTTTAAAATTTATTATTTACAACGTAAAAAAGCCGACAAGCTCGCGCGAAAAAGTAGATTTAAAAAATGAGAAGAGCAAACCATCACCTTCTATAAAAATTAACGTCGAATTTCTCACCCTCTAGCTCTAAAATAATCATTGGCAATATGTACACGTCTCGGTTTCGCCATTTGTTCGCCAAGACCAACGGAGATCAATAAGAAAATTTATTCCGTGCACGAGTCCTGTTTGCAACCGGCATAACTGCCTCGAGCACCTTGAGCAACTTCCGAACGCGCACACAAATACGTTTCGCGTACTACAAACCAAATTATACAGCGAGAAGATGTATTCGAGATACGTGAGTCCTTTCGGCTCGGTAAAGTACTAACAGCAGTTCGCGGAGTTCGATGAATTCGCCAAAATTGAGTGAATTCCTTTCGCGCGCAATTTCCCGCGGAGAATTAAACTATATCCAATCAGTCGCCATAAACGCGGCACAAGGGGCTGGAACACGCGCGTAACGGGGTTTATCAAAAGACCCGCGCGCGTTCGGAGAAAGAGCTTCGAGAGCGTAAATTAATTTGACTTGCTTCTCTGCGTCAAAAGCTGACAAGCGGTTCTCGCGCGACAGCCGCTTTCGCTTTCTCGTTCGCCGTTCAATTTAGTTCTACCCTTTGTTGCCGCACATCCTCGAAACGTAAGAAGCTGATAACATTTTCGCGCGCGTTATTTTCCGACATCTTTTTTTTTTATTTTTATTTTTTTTATTTTTTTTTTTTTATCTCGAAATTTGTGATTACTTAAAAAAAGAAAGCGCACTGTCTCGCGCAATTCTTTTGAAAGGAACGAGATGGAGTATCGACGAGAGACGAGCGTGTGTTCGTGCCGTCGTCTTAATAAACCACACGCGGCCACTCTGGCTCGCCTTTGCGCACCTTTTTATTCTTTCTACGTGTCTCAAGGTGAACGGGCGCGTGAAAAATTCACGCGTACATTTCCACCGTGTTTGCTTCCTGGCTCTTTGGTACATAGGGTCGATGTTTCGTCGCGAACATTTATATCGTGCCTCGTTCGAACAAACGAGACTTCAGTTTTAATTGCGCGTCGGAGTTGATCAACGCGCTCGGGAATAACTAGGAATTTTGCGTACAATAAAGCTGCGGCAATGTAGTTAGCGTTATAGTTCGTAGTGTACATACGGTCGCGCGCGTGTGTCATATATAAATTCTACGTGTAGGCGGACAAGCAGAGACGAAGAGAGAGATAGAGAGGATAACAATCTATTATTTATACTTCCCTTTTGCGTAGGGTTTTCAATTACGTCGCAAAGGACTGACATATTATATATATATATGTACAAAATTTATATCGGCAAGTATCCGAACGATAAAAAAAAAAAAAAAAAAAGAAATACGTTCTTCAGGTTTTTAATCAAGATGAGATTAAAGCGCGTTGAAAAAGTTTGATAAATGTATCCGAGAGATCCCGAATTAATCTTGATTTAAAGACGAGATATATAAATTAAGATGACGTTCGTTATATTCGTTGCAAAATACTTGAAAACTCGACGGAACAAGGAAAATTAATTTGATTGCCTCAGATCTAATTTAATTTTATTATACGCGACACTTTTATCATGCAACAAAATCCAATCTATAAACTAATCCGATAAAGAAATCGTCGGATTTTATATAGAATTGTACGGAGTTTCTTATTTCTGATGTTATAAGCGTACAAGTATTTTGACGAAAAATTTACATAAGCCAGGAGAGGGAGGCGGTATTAGATCGAAGATATCGATTTGACGTCTATCCCCAGGTTGCCCCGACGATTATCCCACAAAGGAAGTGTGTCAACTGCACGTCTCGAAATTCCCTTTTTATCGTCTGTCATCGAGCTGCCACGTTCAGATTGTGCGGTTTTTATCCGTGCATAAAGCGGACAGGAGATATCGCTCGTAATGTAGTTACAATGCAAACGCAGTTAAATAAGTTACTTCGCGAGTTTTATAAAACTCGCACGCGAAACAATCTTGTAACTTATTTTAGACTAACTAAGCAAAAATTGCGGCGCTGTCGTTAATTTTTTTTTTGTTATTGCCACCATTTAACGCATTTCGCTCAATAGAAACGGAGAAATCGTTCATTTTCTCAACAGAGTATATGTTTTCAGTTTTCACTATTTATTTCCTAGAGCTAGAGGAGAGAGAGAGAAAGAGAGAGCGCCGACAATGCAGTTCGTGAAATAAAAGCAAACATGAGAAGTTTTTGCTTTCAATAATAGCGAGAGAAGTAAGAACGGCGTGTTTCAGTAACAATCGAGTTTTTGTCGCATTCTATTGTCGACAATTGGCGCAATCATGATTCCATAATTGGTTTATACTCGCTATAATACGCGATACGCTACTTGAAAGCGAGATATCGACTTCACTTGCAAATACAAAAAAAAAAAGAAAAAAGAAAAAAAAACAAACGCGACGAGCGATTCTCTTTTATAGCGGCGGATGTATTCGTGCAATAATTGACGAAGTGCTTTCCCGAATCAATTTTTGCATACCACGCAACAGCAGTGCTTATTACGCATTTGCGTTTGATGCGAAAATTGCTTTATAGATATTGCGTGGGCTTGATATTTGCTGTTCTAACGAGAACTGATAAATAATACGTGATATCAAAACTGTGGGGCAATATTTGAACAATGTTTCACGTATATTATTGAGGATATCGCGTTGCGTGATGCGCATAATAATAACGAGGTCGGCACATGTTTTCCGAAAATGTTTTTTAAAAGAAATAATAATACAAAAAAAAAAAAACTATTGATCTCTCTTTCTTCTCAAGAGAGAAATGCAATTCACATCTCGGCGAAAGACCGATGCAGATAAAGTACATAATTAATGACCCGGCGTTCGCAATCCTCTCCGGGAGATTGTAACCAGTTGCCATGTCGCGAAGTAATTTAACTTTTTAAAGATAAGTTTCTCAAAGGATTTCGGATCTCGAATCTGATAGATGCGAGACAAATCGTAATCGCGTGCGCTTGCAGTTTAATGAGGTCACTCGCGTACCTCGAGTTAACGTTTCTCGTAAACGAGGAGCGCGTAAATGAATATTATGAATAGCCAAATCCCGGATTTGAATTATGATCATTGCCGTATATAAGCGCGCGCGCTCACATTAAAAAAAAAAAAAAAAACTATTATGTTTTTGTAATTCACTCGTGACTGGTGAATTTACTGAATACATTCGCGGGGCCCTCGTTCTCTGTCTTCAGCGAATTCGCTTCTTTTTGCAGATGAAAAATTTTTTGTGTTAAGCTCCATTGTGCGCATTCGTCCCGTGTATTTCGTTCTTGGTGAGTGAAATTGATTGCGCTTTAATCCGATTATTCTATGGAATATATCTAGAAGAGCAAAACTAAATGACGTAATGAATACTACTTTATGAACCGTTTATCGAATTAAGCTCCGTTGCAATTCCGGATTAGCATAAAATTGTTCGTTACGATACCCGATAAATGTAATACGTGGTTCTTATTAAAATGTACATGAAAAGTATAATTTCTCTTCCGTACTATTTATTTGTTATGGATATTAATATATATATGAAGATGGATATTAATATATACATATATAAAGAGACGAAGTTATAATTAAACTCTTAATAAAAAAATTTCGATCTCTCTTTCCCTCTCTCGTGTAGTATGTACTTAGTTTAATTTATTAACGTTTGCAAACAGTTATTTGCGATGTTTTCTCCGTAATCTGCTTGATAAATAATTAATCACGTTTAATAGATATAATTAAACACTGTTGTATTTGCAGGAAAAACGTACGACGAAAGAGAGATATATTTATCATTTTTCTCCGAGTTGCACAAAAGAAATACCATATGATAATTCTAGGAAAAATATAACAAAGCAGAGTTATGACAATTATTTGTGTTCAGTTTTAAATACAAAAGACAGAAAAAAAAAATTAGTTGCACGAGTGGAATTCTGAAAGAGTTTCAGTTTGTTAAAGTTCTTCATGTTTGAGAGATGAGAGAAAGAGAAAAAATTATACTACAAAAGTTATATTACCCGATTATACTACAAAAGTTTTTTTCTTCTGCTAACACGAATTATTGTTATACCAATTATTTCACGTTTGTATTTTACATTTATAAATAATCTACAGCGTTGAATTTCAATACTGGTCTGCCATATTTTGCACGGAGTTTACGATCTTTTTACAGATCAGGCGAACGTGCGCAGAATAGCTCTCGCGAGTGAATGGCTTTTGTGAGGAAGCCGCGAGATTTATCATTCACCGCGTTATAAAATGTATTGCCGAATGTTCGCGCAAGAGAAAAGCCATGTTTGCCGAATCTTAAAACTCGTAAATTTCCCGGCAGCTTATTGCCCCTGCCGCACACGATAGAATTTATTAAGGTTGTAAGAAAAAAGCGATCTTTGCGCGCCAACGCTTTCTCTTGCTATCATTCAAATATAATCTTAAATTAATTTTATAAGTTATTAAGCGCAATCGCGAGTCCCGATCTCTGGTATTTGGAACCTGACCAGATCGTGATGGAACACGAAGATGGGTTATAATGCTATAAAATAAACGATCTTTTGATATTCTAATCGATAAAGACACTCTACGACAACTCACTCGTAACATTCATTGAATAATTATTATTTTATCTAAAGAGAGTAGAAATTCTTTGCCGATGCAGTACGATATGAAAATATAATGCAGGTATTTGCAATATCATTTTTTGCGCTCTTTATAGAGGAATCCATTAAAACTAATATTTTTTTATTCAAATATACATATTTTTTCACACCTTAACGTCTCTCATTAAACTTGTAAAACATCTGTTTAATGTGTGCTGAAAAGATAAAATTCTCTGTGCGTTTTAATTTACTCGATCGAGTTTATATTGTCATCTCGTGTTCGCTTCGTGCGCGCAATGTGTTCTTTTTTTTTTTTTTTCGAGTTTCTCGTTTCATTTTCACACATGATTCTTACGCTCTGAATTCTTCACAAAACTCGCAAAAGTGCGCGTTGTGATTTCGCGCTTGCCGTTCGTTTAGGAACGTCCCAGGAAAATTACCACCAGAATAATTTCCGCGATATATAGATGTGCATCCACCCGGTTATTTACCACAAGAGGGTCACCGGTTGACCTAGTTTTCCGATCCGGGACGATCGCGCGTTTCTTTCCTTTTCGCGCGTCTACATTCTCGCTTCGCTGTCCGCAACGAGTCGAGTTCTCCAGGATGTCAGTTGCGCGTCAGACGCCGGGGGATTAAATCGAATAAAAACACAATTGTCACGACATTTTCCGCGGCGCTTATTGCGTGTGCGGTGTTAAAAACAAAAACGAGAAGGGAAATGGTACGCGGTTCTCTCTCGCGAACGTTTGAAATAAGGTGCTTCAAAAAAAAATAAAAAAAATAAAAATTAAACGCAATCTCGATAGCTTGTCAGAGATAAAAACGGCAGATATTGAAAGTCATGTAAAAATCACACCATGCGACAGAACGTCGAACGTTTTATTGAAAGTTTTACTTCGTTGGTGAATTTTTACGCAGCACACTCTTCACACACACACACAACATACGCACGCACGTATATGCACGTACACACAGGAATTATTGCATGCATTTGTTTCAAAAACAAATTAAATTCTCTAGAATATTTTTTTTACCTTAAAAAAACCCTTTTAATTCTTAAAATTATAGTTGCAATATTTTCTCTCCTAAATTGCAAGACTTGCGTTACGCATGAAATATGCGTGACTGTGGATAATAACCGCTTCGCGATGCAATTATAGTGGTTCTACTTTAACCTGATGCATTATTGTTAACAGCATTGTTGCGCAGGATGCAACAAGGCCGCCGAGTGTCCTAGTTTCGCATTTCAAGGCGCACGATGACTACTTATTCTCCTCGGAGTGTTCGATCGATACGCACAGGCAATGACTCTCATCTCCGAAAATGGAGATTCTTCCAGTAGCTGTTACCGTTACTGTTGATCAATCACTAGTGAGATCCACTTGCGCGCACATACACACGGTCAAATGGCGCTGTCTCGAACTAAAGGAATCATCAACATATAAATCGCACTATCACGTTTGGAATACATTACCCATCCCCCTTGCTCCAAACTTAGAAACGTTATTTATGTGTAAGTGCACCTGCATCTCCTAAATCTCACGGAGAGCGGAAGATAGCTGAAAAGAAAACTTGTTAACGGACTAACGTCGGAAAGTTCTTTTCCTGTTCTTTTTTTTTCGAGATACTTGCATGTAAATAAATGTAGTCTAAACTTTATAAGAAATACGTGTGAATTACGCCAGAAACTCAAAGACTGACGTCTCTTATTCTTTTCTTTTTCGTGACTAACATCTTTTTTATCTTTTTCATATAATCCCTCGCGTAAAATCGTGCCCAAGCGAGTCGTGTGTAACGCGCGTATAAATGAGTTCGCGCGCTCGTAAATTCGAACACCTGTAGCTAAAAATCACAGACAGACATGAAATTCAGACTTGCTCGTTCTGTTCGTTTCTTCGTTGCCTATCTGAAGAGAATAACATAAAAATGCGCATTCTGAAAATATTGCGGCATGTGAATTGTTTAGTATTTGCAATATTTCCGAAACACACATACACAAATACGACAAATATGTCAAACAACGATCATAGAAAAATATAATTTATTCGAATAAATAGCACAATTTCGTTGTTTATCCGAAAACTTGCAGATTTTGACAAAATGCCTTAAAAGAGCAAGTGTCGTGCGAACGATATTCACTTACCAAAGTCTTTTTCAAATATAAAAACCACCTAGTACCGATACTTTCGGACACCTGTAGCTATATTGATCGGTAAGGGTCGACAGCCCTCGACCTCGAAACCCCCTTTTCGAGGCGGGAGCGAAATTCAATCTTCTTTCCCTCTTTAGTCCCCGTTGCTTACTCGGTTTCGATCCGCGTCGAGTCGTCTTTCGTCACGCGAAGAGAAATGTTCTCTGATCGGAAAAACGCGTTTTTTTATTACGCACAGGCAATTCTATCAAGTGAAGGGATACGCTATTCACAGGTTCACGGTTTGTTGCATCATATTAGTAGTTTTAAAAGCGTAAATACACATGTAGCTTGATTTATGTGTGAGATTAATGTAAAAAGATGAAATTTTTATAAACGTTTTTGTGAAATCCTCTATTTGCGATTTGAATAATTCAACGGAAATTTAAACGCTGCAATTTAACGCACGTTATCCATCACACCAACGCCATTTTTACTTTTTCCGCAATTATTTTAAACTCGAACATTACTGATCTATATGTTGTAAGATATAAATAAAATATGCGGGGCTAATAGTTGGAATATTTCATAAAAAAACTGCACAACATATTTCAAAAAAACTAAATATCAATAAAAAAATATGTACTTAATTAGCAAGCTGCCAAAATAAAAGTACAAGGTTATAGAAAGTTATAGAAAGAGTGCACGCGTGAATTACGCGTAACACAAGCACCGTGGCGTGTCTCTCTTTCAATCTTTAAAGTTTTGTTTTGAAAAGTGACTGGCTTAAAACTTTGCAAGCCCGATCGACACAACACGTGGCTGACTGGGATTTTGCAAGATACGCACAAGTTATTAGCGAAGTTGTCGCTACGTGACAAGAAGCTGATACTCCGAAGCACCTTCACAAGTTATCTGCCAAGTATTGGTTTCTCGTACAGTTTAGCATTATGCGAGATATTTTTTTTCTCGATCGTCACGACTGTACTTGGTATTGATAACAGACCGTGTTCGGTTTCAACTAATTTCCCGTGATATTCTCTCCCTCTTTCTTCTCCATTTTATTAATCGAATCACAATGTAATGTACAAAATATCGTTATCGATTAATATGAGTCATGTCTAAAATAATGATCGTTCTCATTATTATTGTTGATATGGACTTGACATTTGAAAATTGTACCGATGGTTATCTGATATTTCAAGTTTATATTCACGCGAGAATGAACATAACCGTTCGCATTTATCGCGGAATCAAAAGTATTTAAAAATCATAAATATATTTTTTATGTATAAAATATTACTCAATGCGAAGTGTTTCGTATCTCGGAAAAAAATTTTACAAACGAATAATTTGTAATTTCGTTACTTCACTTGCACGTTTGCTGTAAGCGAAGAGAAAAACTATTTTTTACTTAAATAAATTTGAAGTAATTAAAAAAAAAAAAAAATTATGCCAACAACACACGGTGTTCCCAGGCGGTCACCCATCCAAGTACTGACCGTGCTCGACGTTGCTTGACTTCGGTGATCGGACGAGAACCGGTATTTAACTCAACGTGATATGGCCGTTGACGAAAACGTCTCTTTCCTATCACGTTATATATTGCAGCTTCTCTCTATTCCTCATTATTTTTTCTATATATTATTCCTGCATTTGACAACTTGCTTCTAACTTGAAAACCGACACGAAGTATAAATTCGCTTCGTGTTGTCGACTTCGCGTTATTGATGCACTCGACGCACCATTTTGTTAGCGTTAAGCGATCGAAATATACGAGAAATATTCGTGGACATATCTGATCGCGACGTGAAGTCGTCGTCACGCGAGATTGCCTAACGCAGAAACGCCGTCCGTAAAGTTTTCAATGAGCTCTCGGTTCGTGTTATCGGACGGACGCGATCGGAGCCACGCGAGAAATAACGCCGTGAAATACGCGCGCGACGGACGATATAACATTATCGGACATTACGGTGTAACACACGCCACCGGTTGATATTCACCTCGTGCGTATCCACGTCAATATACTCCGTTTTACGTATACGTTTCCTCCTTACGACTCCGTCGAGATATCGTCCGATTCTTGCTTTTGAAGAACGAGAGCCGGTTTTCCATCCGATATATTTCATCTGAGAAAAACGCGCTGTCGATGATAATTTAAGAGAAAGAGTTCTTACTTCCGATAACCATACAGCTCTCTTTTTTTTCCACGATAATCTTATTCCCCGCGATAATTAATGCGATTGTTGTCAAGATTGTGCTTGTTGTCCTCTGTTTCTGCTGAACTGACTGAATAGCGAGATATATGAAAGGTCATCCACGCGTACGTGCGTGAATTCAACGATAACGAGAGCAGGTTGCACGTGCGCACGTGATGATACAACATTAATGTAAAACAACGGACATCAAATAAAACAATAATGATGGTTTATGTTCTAGGTAGGTAATTCGCACGAGGTTTTAGTACAAATAAACGCGTTTTAGTCGTAAAACCAGCTTTTATAACGTGATAGGAAAGGGACGTTTTCGTCAACGGCCATATCACGTTGAGTTAAGTACCGGTTCTCGTCCGATCACCGAAGTCAAGCAACGTCGAGCACGGTCAGTAGTACTTGGATGAGTGACCGCCTGGGAACACCGTGTGCTGTTGACACAATTGTTTGTTTAATTATTTTAACTTTAGTTAAGTAAAGAATATATATATTTTTTTAATTATTTGTTTTTTTCGATCTTCTATTTTTTACGAATTATTTATATCAATTTTTTTACACTGCTTATATTTCCAATTATTTTATGGGATTAAAATTCATGAGCAACTCACAGTACGTGTGTTATATTATTCATTAAAAAAAAAAAAAAGCAAGAGCTTGACGTTTTGATATATTGCCATTTTTACAAGCAATTTTGCAATATTCTTATGCTTAAATTCTACTGTTGTGTCAAGAATAATAACGAGTGCGGACGAGAAAAAACGATTTACGTTTATGCGTTGACCACAATGTCGTGTTTGCGAGCAATCGGCTTGAGATTTCTTAAATTTCTCGAGATAAACTACTTTCCGCTTTAGTATCGGTAGGATGTAAAACATCACTCCCGCATATCACGGATACGATAATCCATGCAACTTTCGAAGACAAAGTATATGGTAAGTGACACGTGATGGATGTGGCGCAGGCTAGGAACTGCAATGCCAATACTTTGGAAATTCCTGCAACTTATGAAGCTGAAGAACCGATTTCGTTTTTTTTTTTCGACGCCACCTATCATGTGATTTATGAGGTTGGTGTTTTTAAAATTTCTCGATGAAATATGATCCTCGATATATCGCATTGTTCGCGAGTCTAAAATTGGATTATCTTTTTTTAAAAAAAAAAAAAAAAAGAACCGCACAATTTTTTCGCGAAAAAGATTTCTCGTACGAGAGAGAAACGGAGATTTTACCACACACAATAAAAATTAAACATAGCTTCAGGGTAAAAGTTCTGCAATTTGAAAGCGTTTCGATTTGTTTTGAAAGACAACATATTGAACGCTTCATTTTTGAAAATACAAAACTTCAGCAAAGCACATAATTCAAAGTAGATATTCTTTGAAATAAAAAATTACTTTGCCTATGCAATATTCGACGTGTTTTTCTCTTTTCCTGTATGCTTAAATCAATGCATCATTGACAGCAGCAGAGAAATAGCGCGCGGCAAACAAACACGAAATTGGCGTCTACAGTCAGAGGACAACAAGAGCTCACAATCTTGAACACGTGTTTAACACAATTCCGTCGAACGCACGGAAGCCAGACTGAAATTGCAGCCGCGGGCCTTTGGCAAATCTATCGCCACCGTAGAAAGGTAGCAAATGGTCGATGTAACGAGGCTGCAAGCGTTACATAACGAGATATTGTTGCCGCATGTTTGTCCCGAAAACACGGCCAAATTGAAGCACCAAAGTCTCTCTTTTAGGATCGTGTCCTCCGACGTGATCTATAGGAACAAAATATACGCATTTTTGCCGTGGTCCCTTCGTAGTTGCGATTCCACACGTAGACGACCCCCCCAGGGAAACAAGCGTGCAGAATGCGGCGTTTCCAAACGCGCGCGGTTCGCAATGTCATTCATTCCGTTCAACGTGCGGTGCTCTTTTCGCATACCAAATATTTCTTGTTTTATTTCCCTCAGTTTTTGGTTTTGATGTATTCGAAATATTTTATATATCGCGATCCGTAAAAGAAAGAAAAAAATTTTTCACGTGTTACGTATTACAGGTAAATAGTTTGTCTCCGTATTTCGCTAAAAAAAAAAACAAAACACCGTAGAGTCAGTAACAATTCAATTTTCGGTAAAAAAAAATTGAGCATGATAGTGTTGGCTTCCGAACTTTTATTCTCATAACTTTTTTTTTTGTATCGAAGTAACTTTTCTCAAGTCGATCAGGCTGACAACTCGAATACAGGGAATTTCTATGGCGCAAAAGTGTCGTTCGTGTAGAAGAGTTTTCGCGTCTCTCTCTCTCTCTCTCTCTCTCTCTCTCTTTCTCTCCATCCCTCCCGTAAAGTCGTGAGACCCGCACCTTATGGGATTTTAAGCATCCTCGATCGCTTGCGAGGAGAATAAAAAATACCGTCGCACTCCTCGAAATGGATGTTTCTTACGGGATAATGGCGCGGATTTTCAAGCCGGATTACGAAAGAAATTTGCAAGGCGAGACGTCTTTTAAAACTTATACACATGAATTATTCGAGAATGGTCGAAAGAGTGAGAAAAAACGTGTTTTTTTAATTATAATGTTTGTTGCGTTTGTTTATGGAGCTTTTTTCATTGTAAATTAAAACACCGTCGGTTTTCACGTTGCGCTTTGGTTAACAATAAGCTAACGGATTCGTTATTTTATTCAACAAGGATATGACGTGGCAACTACTTTGTTTTCCTATGATGTTGCCTTGAATAATTAGCGCGCGATCGTCGCCAGAGAGTACATCTCAAAGGATACGCGCTCTCGAACTCTGTGCCGTCGCGATGGAATCTTTCATAGCTCGTGCGACGCCAAAGAATTCATTAATTAATTGGCATAGTTTCGCAAAGTGTGTTCACTTTTCACCTAACTTATCAAGTGGCAAAAGTGGTACCAAAATCAGCTTTAATTAAAAAAAAAAAAAAAAAAAAAAAAAAAAAAAAAGAAACGAAGTCTGAGAAAAGTTTTTCCTCGACTTGAACTTGCAATTAGTCTCTCGTAATTATTGCGTAATTATCGGAAAGGACAAGTGAGAGATTACGTAACAAGCGCAACTTTGGAGGTCAAAATGTTTCTTGCAAAAAAAAAAAAAAAAATTATTTGTTGTATTCTTCTCTAACGAAGATTTTAAAATTTTGAGAAGATGGGGAAAATTTGTCAGAGATATATCTCGAAAATTAGGACAAACCGGAAAATACACAATAAATTGATTACAGGATCGAGTTCGCCGGAGAGAGCGACGAAACGCAGCGCACGTCTTAATTACGACAAGGACCGTAATTATGAAATAAGTAGAGTGTCCTGTAATAAGAGGAGCTGGAGAATATTGCGGATGGAACGATGTGCAGCCGTGCGGGTTCGCTTTTGTTCGCTTCTCTCTGTCGCGTTGCTCATTAAGTATATAGACGTTGTTCTTTTCTCAACCGTTCTGCGCAAACATTCTGACCCGCAAACGCGTCTCGTGACGCACATCGCGGTGTTAAATTTATTAAGTTTATTTTCTACTTTCATCTTCTGTAATACACGCTTTTCGCAACGGTGCCGAACAAAGTCCCGTCCGCGCGTCGAAATTGCGGTCGAAAAACGACCTCGCGCGTTACTGACTGCGCAAATATATTAAATATAATGTGCTCTCGTTTCTTTTGTACTTTGAACGGAGGAAGTAGAGAGGAAAATACACTAATGAAAAAAATTTCTCGCGGTGCTGCGGGCACGCGTGATTTTAAAAAAAAAAAAAAAAAAAAAAAAAAAAAAACAAAGATAAATTGAAACACGCAATTGAGGTAGCGATATAACGTCGACGAATAGAACGTATCAACTGCTTCTGTTGCTCCTGGACTACGCTTATATGACTCGGTTAAGCCGGTGAAGAGTTAATAAAACTCAGATTCGCGTATTCTTCGACGGAGGATAGTAATGTCGTCCGAGACAACCCCATAAAGATCCTTTATCTCTCTCCGTATTACGCGGCTATCGCGGATCACGAGAGAAATAAATCAATCGAGAATGGCTACATCTCCCGCGGAGATAAACCGGCTCCTGCTGTTCCGTTCCAACGCGTCGCAGCTGTCTTTCTGTTCTATAAGTACTCTCGTCGCTAAATCACAACCGAAGGAAATCGATTTTTCGCGCGCTTTAAGCCACACATGAATAGCCACGCCACCCATAGGTAAATTTATTGCTCCGTTCGGTTCACTGCTTACACGCGCACTCTATAAATTCGCGGCTGTTAATTCCAACTCTTACCGTTACACACACCGTATTGAACCGTGTCAACAATATTGAAGTTAATGTGTATAACGGAATAACAAAAACGGAAAGTTATAATGGCTAGAAATATGTGATAATATTTCTGTTCTTCTTAACATATTGCATTGTAAAGCATTTCTTTGTACGACATATCGCATTTGCGTGACTTATTTTGTTGACACATACTTCATATCTTTTCCCAGAAAAGTGGACAAAATTACGAAAACTACTACCTTAAGATTCGTAACTTTAACGATTTCCCTTTTTGATCGCTAAAATCGTACGATTGATAAAATTGATGATTTCTTCGAAAATTTTGTCTTTTTTTTTTTTTTACCGCAGGAAGAAATTCTAAATTTAAATTCAATTGTATCGAAAACTCGATTTCCCAACTGGAAATGAGTTTTTAAAGAGGGTAGCACGAGCTAAATGTAAAGCTCTCTCGGCAGTGATAAATATGAGTTCTACAAACAGACTCTAAGAAAAAAACAAAATAAAAAGAAAATATTTTTCTAGAAATCCCTTGGTCTAGAATCATGTTATAAAAATAACCCCGCCACGGCAAAATATATATTCACCTTGCTCGCTCGCAATGTTATCTCGCGCTATCTCTCGGGATTTCAGTATCGAGGCGGCAAATCCGACGCCCTTGTCGTTCATTATATTTACATGCCGCGTTGTCGTCGCACGTTCATATTTTCTGATTCCGTCGCGTCATATATCGCGATGATAAAACGAAATATCGCGCAACCATGAGATGCGCAAGCAACAGCAGCAGCATACAGGATAAAGCTGAAGCTCCAATTTCTTTCGCAAGGTGTTGCGAGAAATGAGTACGTCATACGCAAGAACCCGTTGCAAAGAGATCGGCATCGGAAGGACGAGAGGAAAACGTAAGCTTACAGGGTTTTCCCGATAGGAGTCGGCAGACGAGGGGAAGGCGCGCGGCAAGAGGAAAATACGCGCGCACGTACACACTCAGCTTCGCCGCCCTGCCGATCAATAGCTACAGGTGGCAGCCATTTCCTAGCCAACGTCGGCACTTGGCCTCTCTCTCTCTTTCCTTCTCCCTCTCCGACTCTTCCAACGTTATCCTTACGAGAGATCATCTACGTAACTACTATAACGAAAGTGGACAGCGAGAGTCAACTCGGCCGTAAACAGTCAAGAGAGCACGCGAAAACGTTTTTTTGTGCCTGCACCTACAAATCGGACGAAAAAGAACGTAACGAAGGATTGTGTGTTCAAAATAAACACACACGAAAGTGAGTCCCAAGACTAAATATCAACGTGCGGAGAAAATCGAGAATTGATCCCGAATTAAAAAGGACAAGCTGTTAGCCAATAATTAACTTTTTCTAATGTTGAGACACTTCATGTACCTACCTACTTGTAAAAAATTTATTCTCACTTCTATATCATTTTTGCAATGCAAAATCTTCGCATCTTCTACAGTCTCGACGATTTTATAACTTCAGCTGTCACGACGACTTACTTGCGTAATTTCGCGAAAAAGATCGGGAATTTTCATTGTGCATTGATTCACGCAGATCGGAAAACGCGTGCGATTCAATGACGAGTAAAGGGCGAGGTGAATTCAATTCTCAACGACGCTGTAAATTCCGAACAGCCTGATAAGAAACGGTTTCCGCTTCGCATATATCGCGCGCATACAGCGAAGCGTGTGTGTCGTTTGAGATTGTCGACTCGCGCGATTGATTTCTCTCTCTCTCTCTCTCTCTCTCCCCGAGTTTCTCGCACAGCCCTACGGCAGAGCGATTGCAACGATCGCGTCCCTTCGATCCCGCTTATCCGTTTTCTGTGCGAGAGCGTGTAGTACTACTACCCGTGTAGTTAGCTCGCTTCTCGCCGGGAATTGCGCTAATCGCGGAAGCGCGACCTCTTCGGGATCGGGTTTATCTCGGGCTTGATTGCGACGCGAAACGAGCTTTGATTGGGGCGCCCGGCAGCTCACTCGGGCAGCTTTTAATCGAGTCGATCGATCGCACAAAAGCTCTTCCGTTTTCCCGCAAAAGACGGCGAAGTCGCCTCGAGTCAGCTGCGAAGAACGAGATTAATAAAAGCGCTAATGAAAAATGCCGCGTTGCGCGGTCGGATAAGGAACAGGACTTCCACGAACTTTATTGAGTTCTCAAATACCGTTCACGAGAGATCGAACAAATCAGCTCAGCGGTGATTTTTCGTTTCATAAATTTAACGCGATTCGTTATCAATTACGTAAAACACACGCGGTGATTAATTAATGATATTAATACGCGCGAAAAAAGACGCAAACTTTTCGTGTTTTCGCAGCACCGCCTGTTTTTGACACATCGACAGAAAGCGAATTGTTCGAAGAAAATTGTAATGTTCGGAAAACATTTTTGTATTATCGTCGAAATTCTTTTCCGAGAGAATACCTGTCGCGAAAAATATCAAATGCATTCGGACACATACACACACACATCCGAGTAACTCGACGAGCGCGAAACACGCGGGACGAATTAATTTTCCCGGCCGCAGTCGAGATACACACGAAATTTCGTCCTTTCCTTCAGGAAATAAAGGGACGGTTTCGAAGAGTATGACGCCGCCGTGATATTGATTGAACCGCGTATATTGCAATCCATTTCCGTCGGCTTAATTAGAACGGCCACGAGGCCGCTGGAACAACTCTGTTTCGCGGGTATATGTACATCCCCGGCTGGATTTCCAGGAATATATATCCAGTGGAATGCATAGGGCTGATTTTATACGCCGCACCGCGAGCCTCGACCTCGAATATTGGTGTTCCGGACCGATAATAATTAAGGGCTTGTTGGGCCACCATCCGATAGACGATATCACGAATTATAAGCGTTATCGTTTCGTCATTATCCTTCACTCGTTTGTTGATAAGCTCCGCGCGGGTCGCGGTTCAATCTCTTTGCCGCGTTTAATGTCGCGGTAATTTAATTAGAAACTTCGTTTGGTGTTTCGGTTCAAATGAGGGCGTGCAAAGCTCGAAAAGAAACGAAAGACGTCTTTTCTCTTTATTTTGTCAACTTTGAGAAACGATTATTCTTTTTTATATTTGTTGCGTGTAATTATCGGGCGCAAACGTGGATAAAGGTGTTAACATTTTTAATTACAAATGCAAATCTCAAAATAAGAAGTACAAACGGTCTACTGTGTTTTTCTGTTTTTTTAATTTTTTTTTTTTTTTTTTTTTTTTTGTATTCTTTTAAAAAAGACGAGGAAATGAGTTCACCTTCTGGCGTATACTTTAATTTTATTTTCTTTATATAACTTTCCGCCCTTTTTCTTCTCGCGCGCGAACGCGTTGGAATGTAATATAATTCTCTTCCTAAAGATGTCAATAATTCGAAACCTTGAACCGTGCCCGAGACAATAACTCGAAGACAATATTGCGCGCTTTTGTATATCGCAGTCAGTTATATTGGCCATCATCGAGCGAGTAATCGAGATTACTCGATATATTTTTGGATAACGTATCAACGTCGTCTATCAACTCGACCGAGATATTTTCTCCGACCGCGCGCGGTTCTTACATATCGCGAGGAATCACATATTGTCAACAATGCTCGAACCCTTCCCCTTTTCATACCGTTCATTCTTGACAAGCAAAGTAGAATGTAATTTGATAACGTTTATTTACCAGAAATCGATTTCCGTGTATTGAGGTCAGCTATTTTGTTTTCTGAACTCAAGCGTGCGCGCGCGCGCTCCTAGCCGAAGGATGGATCGCGCGCGTGCGATAAACAGAAAAGTATACCACAAACTTTGAATAAATCATCATTACAAACGATATCAAACTTCACTGATAGATTTCCTGCCTCTCTCTCTTCTCTCTCTTTCTGATGTTCCTCTTCATTGTTATTATCGATTTATATGTATGTAAGCCTGAAGCACAAAAGACTTAATTTGAAATTTTAAACTTCTCTGTCTTATTTAACGAGAGAGTCAAATTTATCTTTCAGTTCTCCGACTTCTTAATTACTTTTGACGTATAACATACGGGAAACGCTTCGTTGCTTATTATTAAAGTCATCATTTTTTATTAATTCTCTCAGACACTTTAATGCCCGACAACTTCGTTAGCGAACTCTGTTATAAATGACCTCGCTCTATAAAAGTTTAGCGTTCTCGTCGTTATACTCTGTTAATGATCTGTACAATCTGCTCGTTGCTTCACGATCTGTTTGGCAGTACGAGAATTGAATTATCGTCACAAAACAAAACGGCGCGTTACCCGAAATTGTCATAAAATGTCTGTTTCGTAGTGATTTGTTGTCTCTCATACGTATGATATTTTGTTTTTGACTTTTAAAACACAACATTTCAAATCAACAGTACGGCGAAAATTTATCGTCGAAAATAGAGGGTAAGCTCGTGAATTGTGTGCAAAATTATTATTGCATATCTTTATATAGCCGTCGTATAAATTTCGATTTCCGGTAAATAAATGGTTTTGAAACTACTCTCAAAACAAGTTAAAAGTCCGTTCAATCGTTAGTACATCAAAAGATTAAACATCAAAACATATTACATAAAGGTATCAAAAGCTTGTTAGACGTTTCGCTGTAACAATTATGCAATTGTATATTTTGTTCTCGAAATATAGAAGAACATTTGTACCGCGCCCCAATTTGTTATATCTATCCTGACGTAAACAAAAATTGACGAGTCGCAATCAATCAGCGGTCTGTTAACATTTTGTTTTATGTACCAGCGCGAAGTAAAATCACAACAATTTATTTAATTAGTTTTATATAAAAAATAATAGATTTTTGTTGAATTAATCACTTCATTAAAAAAAATATAGTTGTAATTTTAACACTTTGATCTGATTCGTTGAAACGAATTCTAACTCGTCGAAAGGCGTGAAAAGAGAGCTGAACTTTTTCTTTTCATTAGCGTAATGTCCAGTGGAATTTATTAATCACACGTCACATGTAACGGTATCCTTTGCGCGTGCATGTAACTTTGGTCGGCTGCGGGAGAAAACTTGTGAATTAATCTGCTCTCAGTTGAAGAAAGGGGGAAGGAAGAGAAGCTAATTCCCGCGAAGTGGTAGCCCATAACGAGATCTCGCGGGAATGGAAATGGCGTTTTTCTTGGGAAGTCATTTGGAAATTCGCGCCGTTTACAGAACCGTAAAAATTATTCGTTTAAAGTCGGAAGTTTTTTTTCGGAGTTTTTTGTCGGCAAAGTTTGAAATTCCTAATGAAGTTGTTGTTTTGTTTTGTTTTGTTTTTTTAGCTTATCTCATTTGGAGAAATCAGGCATTTGCTCGAGTTCAATAATTTTTGCATTTTTGCGGCGAATTGCTTTGGAACAACGCGCGTGTTCGAGTTTTGTCCGTTGAATAAAAAATGAAAGAAAACAGAGAACAGGATATGGAATAATACGCGCTAGTCCTGAGGAAGTCGGGCGTGCCCATGAGAAATTGGATTAATTCTGTACACAAGCGGGCCGTGCGCGCGCCTTCGCCATCGTCACTCAACGGGTGTCTGCAAAGCACAATGTTCTCGCTAATGATATCATTAGAGAACTTATACGTTGCAAAAAATTAAAGAGACTAGAGAAGATCTGCAGTCCAGAGAGAGTTTTACCGCGTACTGAAATAAACGTATCGTATGTTAAAACAATATCTTATGTAAAGGATTTGTTATAAAAATTGATTGGTCAAAAAATTATATTGTGACTTTTACATGGAAAATCCCGTTGTTGCGATCAAATGTTGTTTGTTTTTGTGTAGACAAAATTTTATCAATATTACAACTTGTTGTCCATTGATACATCAAAGCACAATTTTTAAACAATCTCACGTTCTCTTTTGTATAACACCGACGAAGTTTCGGCAGATGTCAATTTACTTGCATGTGTGAGTCAACGATTTTCGTTGTGTGTCTTAATGCAATGTAATTCGGGATTCGTGTCTGACGATTAATTGCAACATTCTCTTGTGTATAAAAGACCTTGTATGTATATCAGTACTATGGACGACACTTCGATTCTGTGGGACAACAGCCGGATGTCGGCGACATAGCACGCTTGGCAGCTCGTGCAACCAGCCTGCCACGTAACAAACGGATGCGCGCACACGCGCGACGCGCTTACACGGATGAAATCTGATATAGGATAATAGGTTTGAATCCTCTCCCACAGGAACACGCATGCAGAGACGCGCAGATCGATTCATTGCATATAGACAGACACACACACACACATTCTCTCTTTCACTCATGGAAGTATAATATTGTATGTCATACTGTGTGTAATGATGTAAATGCGCAGCAAGGTGCGACGCTTCAACGTCCCGTTACGTACATGAAAAGTCTCTGTCGACGTTCGATAGAAATTTTTTTTCTCGACCGAGATGGAAGTGTCACGCAACTCCCGAGAGAAACATATTACTCTGATAATTTTTTTTCGCGATCGGAATATCGCGATATCGCAAGATACGGTAAATGGAATTTCGAATTAGAATTTTTCAGTCGGTTGTATATGTTCATGTCGCCGATATACGTTGCGTCATATTGACACATAGCAATACGTTACCACGTGATACCGTTGCGTTTGCACGTGACAAAAATTCACTTGTTTTTGTTTTTGAACAAAGACTGAGAATTTTTTATCATAGAATAAATATCCATTTCGATACAAACAGAAGCCGCATGTGTTTATTTTCCATTTCTGTTGCATAGTTGTGTTTGCGTTTTGTTTCTAGTGATATTTGCGAAAAACACACGTACGTATAAAAAAAAAGAGAGAGAGAAAGACTAAGTTCTTTGCAATAGTTCGCTTTAAGTTGACTGTGCTTTTTGAAAAAGCGAAAAAATATTACACACACACACTTTTGAAGGAAATATGCAGTCGCCGCGAAAGGAGCGAGATTGATTCGATTCAGTGACGCGTGACAAAAGTGGCCTTCTTTGTCTCAGAGTAACGGAAATTTTGTCCTTTGTAAGGAGAAAATCGGATAACGAATGGCAGACGTGACTAGATTGATTAGATTCATTCGTTACAGCCCGCGTCTTCGCGCGAGGGGACCGAATTTCAGACTCCGCGAACGTCTTTCCTCCGCTTCTCGAGCTCAATAAGAACAAAGGAGCCAACAGTCACGCCGAAGATCACTTTCGCGAAATTGTCTCGAGGTAACGCGAAGGATCGATCTGAGAAATCGCAAGTGTCATTTAAAAAAATTCTCGGAAGGCGAAAATAAATTTGCGCGAAAACAACTAAAGTGACAGAGAGGTTACGACAATATTCTGCTGTGCATGAAACATTAGAGAGTGGGAATAAAGTTTCTTCCGAAAGCGCTTAAACTCGGTGTAACGGAGTAAGATGTGAAAATAAAAGAGAAGAGCGTCCTATCGCTGATCGATCGCAACACAAGTAGAAGCGGTCAGCGTGCGATCAGCCGACAAGTAGAAACAGCATAAACTCTCGTTTGCGAGAACTCGAACTTTCGATATCAATAACAAAAAGTATCAGCGATAAAAATCACGTGAGGTTTGCTGCTCGTATTAATTTAACATTTCTTAAATTCAATTAAAACATTAAATAAAAATATCCGATAAATCTACGTGCAAAAATAAAAATATCCGATAAAGTTACCGTAACAATATTCCCGTTTCTAGAATATATAGAATTTTTTGTTCGATAAAATCACCGATAAATTTATCTCTAATTATAATACATATTGCGATAATATTGCAATAATTCTCTTTGAAACTGGTGTCCGGTGTTCACGTACATTTCCAAGCTCACAGAGTTGTACCCCGTGCAATAAATACGTAAACCATGAAATATTGCTACGTTCACCGAATGCAAATTATTCCGAACGGCGTGCAAACGCGGCAGCACATACACAACAATTCGTTGCGCGCGCGCGCTTATCCAAAGATCGCCCATTGAATTATGCGCGCTCGCTCCGCGCGTAATACGTATTACTAGTGTTTTGAGTTTACACGCGACAATAGCGACTCGTGTGTGCGGAATCAACGAGAGCGGGAATTCTGTGTGTGCACAAAATGCGTAAATGATAAAGCGAAACGATGGCGGCGGCGGTTGCCTCCGGCTAAGCGCCTGGTATTAAAGTATATAGCGAGCTCAACAAGTAGCCAGTGGGACAGCCATCGTTTTATATGGCGAGGGTGAAACCACACGGAGGTTGCTCTGTAACTGCGGTCGTTATAATCCTTGCGTACAAACGAGGTCTGGATTCGCGTATCATCGATCTTCCCGGCCCCGGCGATTTATCACCATCAAACCGTAAGAAAGTATCGCGAACGATACGAGCAAAGAAGGTGTGTTTCCTCCGCGATCGCGTAGGGAAAACCGAGTAGGATGGTATTACGTAGACGCCCGGGGACGGATGATTTTTTTTTCTATTTTCTTTCGCGATAAAATTTTTATTTCTTTTTTGTGGCGCAGAACATCCAAGAACTCTTAATGCGCGATCAATAACAAATGTAAAGACCTGTACATATATATATATATATTTGGTCTGTTCACGAGAGTTTCATTTTCAACTTTTGTGAGAAAACTTGAGAACGAGAAAATAATCCGTCAATCGGTGTTAAAATAGTTATTTTCCCGGTGCATGAAAAAAAGTTTCATTCTTCGCGATGCAATTTTTTTCACTTGCTTCGATTTTTTACGGCACATTTTTAATTTAGTTCAAATTAGCAAACAACAGTTGCTATATTTGTCTCAGCGTGTTTGATCGGTACATACGTATTTTCACACCGACTGGCAAATGTTATGTGTTTGCTCGCGTACACAGTTGGTTGCATGGAGGTCCCAATTTAACGCGGTCGTTTCTCGATTTCCTCTCGAGTTAACGTTTCCGATTAAACCGGAGGCTTATTCGAAAACGTAACTGTGAGATTAGGAGCACACAATTGGCTTATGACGAATTGGCTATTTTGTGGATAAATGTTCTGTTTAGCTTGTCGAAACGTCCGAACACGATGATGTATGTTTTTCTTGCGTGTCATTCCCGTCATTGATACCTATCGCAGAAAACAGCTTGGAAAAAATGTTTCACGTAACAAAAGTAAATATCTCTCTCAACAAGAGTTGTGTGAATGAATTTAAACATCAAGAACGTAATCCGATGCTTTGTAATAGAAATACAAACAGACGTGCGGAGTGACACGATAATTATGAAATTTCGCTACACCTTGCCGAATTATTAACAAAGTGTTAATATTTGTTTGTTCCGTTTCGCGCTTTGAATATTTCCCATAAATCAAGGAGGACGATTTTTAAAACAAATTGCGCTGCGTCGCTCTGAGCGACGGATTTAATTAACGGAGCGCGCTATATACGTTGGCACTTATGCCAACGTGATCGCTCAAAGGGTTAAAAGCGCGGCGAAATTATTGCCCGCGCGTCGTTACGGAAAGCCGGAATATGCGCGTTTTCGCGCAGCGGGCGACGGTAATTTGAACGCGTTTCGCGCGGAATTTTGTAGATATAAAAGAAACATAAACCGCTCGTATGTCGCGTATCTGCAGACAGACAGACAGGCAGGCAGGCAGGCAGATTTCGGACACGTTACAAACATCTGGTTCCACCAACTGCCTCTCAATTTCCCAGTTTTGATTCGACCGCGGACGATCCTATTTCGGATCACGCGTATTTTGGGCGGTGAAAAGTAGGTCACTCCAATCGTATCTACGTACATACGTGTTTGGGAACATTATCGATATATAATACGATTGTGGATGGCACATAAAAGCAGTAAACATTTGTATAATCGATAAATCGTGTATTCGTTACAACAAGCTTGTTCCAGAAAAGGAACATGTGGGATAAGAATAAAGAGAATCTTTTTTTTTTAAAGAATTAAAAATTTTATATTTATTGTAACTCGTAAACGTAATAACTTCTCGTCTTGAGAACTGCGATATTTAACGAGATATAGTTTGCGAGCTATTTATTTCTCCGTCGAAGATCGTATAGTATGTCAGATTGCTACATTAACTGCGAAATGTAGGGTATAAATATTCGCTTTAATATTCTGCACGGTACACACAGAAGTCGAAAACATTATTCTAGAAACGTTTTTCTTTCTAAATTTCGGAGCGGTTTTAAACCAGGAGTTCATTTTTTTCGCGAAAATATTCTCTAACATATTCCAGTATTTGTCGCAAGATAAATCGAAAAGTTTCGCATGAATAAATTCGTGTTTTCGCTGTGCTTTAGCGCGACAAGAGGATATTTTTCGGATAAAAACCACAATTTTCTTGTATATCGAAACCAAGTTTCCTGTTACTAGATTGCCATCGGTGTCGCGTCCGTGAAATGTGTCCGCGGAAAAATACCTGCGCTTCCGCGCTCGTTTGTCTTTTTTCTTGCCACGGTCAGTAGGTATTATAGGATACCGAATCGAATCTCCTGAAGTTCTCTATAAGCATACCGACCATTGTCTGCGGAACGCGGCTAGAATCTACGACGTCCTTGTGCCGGAGTATTGTGTGGATGTTTCGTTTTCTACGTTCCGAACACGGCCGATTTCCTAGTCCGAAGACAATTTTGTCTCCGCTTCGTATACGTCATCGGTGGCTCCCTTCAACTAGATTATTGGTCCATAGATTGTCTTGTCTCTGACCAGCCGCCTAGGTGGGTCGTTTGTTGCGAACATCGTGTCGCAATTCGCGACACAATGCGTCACTTTACTCATAACGTTCGTCAACTTGTTAGAGATTTATTAAATAACAAATTATTTAGCGTAACATTGTTTTCCTTGCAAAGCGCGAGAAAGAATTTAAAATCTTGCAGAAAATGATTATATTGAATTATTTCTATATATTTAAAGATATAAGGAAGATATAATGGCGCAAGAGACGTAAGATACACAATTATACAATCTTAAATAAGATGAGACGGCAAAAGTGCGATCAAAAGCGACAACGTGTCGCCTTTATTCGACGCGAGCACGCGAGAAATGTCGGCCATTAACACTCCCGCCCATACGAGCGCGCGGGGTCCGCCTATGTTCTCGCTTAATTAACGTGGCTCGTAGAACTTAATCCCCCAGCGGAACATTCTTAACGAATCTGCAAAATGGCAACGTATTATTCGACGCGCGGGACATTTTTCTTCCCGCGCTCGGCGCTCGGAAGAATTTTCGAGCAACTTTCAATTTCGCGCTTCACGCCGATCGGCGCGTCAATGTGAATATTAACTTCGGCAATTAATATTGACGAATACCGAACTGCTTTTTCTTCGCTCCGTTTCACGTCCGAGCGACAGACACCCACGTTCGACGGATATTATCTCCGGGGCGTCGCAACGGGGATCATTATGGGATAAATTAATATACGCCGAGCTATTACGAACGGAGCGCTTGAAATTCCATTCCGCTCATTGTTCCATACCGGCCCTTATACTTTCGTTTTTCTCCCTCTACGCCACGATCGTTCTCCTTTCCACGACTCTCCATCCCTTTTGCATCGCTTTTTTTGTCTCTATAATACCTTTCCGTACTTTTCTTTCTCTCTCACTCGCTTCTTTACTTTCTGAAAATTAGTATAATCATCTTGTCGCCACGTCCTGATATAATGTTCTTCTTTGCCGCTAAGAAAGCTTCTTTTACGCGACGCAAAGTTCTCTCGTCTCGTTGCATTGTTCTCCGAGAAAGTAGAGAGATTTTATTTTGTTCTCGCTGCTAAATGAGATCAAAAACATGGCGTTTACATTTTCAACGAGCATTTTCGCGGTGTTGTTTGTTCCCCGCGTGTGTGTAACGCAAATTTGCGCGAAAAGCGAACATTATGCGAAAGCCCGATAACAAATTCCGGCCACAACGACGTTAGAATGACGACGACGACGAGACTGCACAGCGTTGCGTTAATATCACCCACCGGAAGGGTTAACGAAGCCATTTACATTGCAATTACTATGATTTACGCAACCATGAAGCCCGGGTGCAACCGAAATTTGTCTCGTCCCGCACGGCAGGAAGCTTAATTGCCTGATCCACGGAATGCGACGTGGAAGAGACTGCGGCTTTCAAAGTGTGCGGGAGAGACGCGAGATCGACTGTTTTCCGCCGCACTGGAATCAGACGTGCGCGCTTCGACGTGCTGTGCGTCGAGATCGCGTTGAACCAACAAGAGAACAGCCCCTCGATTGAAGTAGGCGTTAATTAACACGTTCTCGTGATCAACGCTATAGAGAATTACTTTTAGATTTTTGTTTCGATAAAGCTGCTTTTGTTCCTACGGTTGATTTTACCGAGAATTAGCTTTGTTTGAAAAGAGATTAATATTAAAATTTAATTTTTATAAAACTTAGTTTTTATAAAACTAACTTTTAATATAAAAGTTCATAGTTTTTGCACGAACGAAAGCTTATTGATCAAGAGAATTATTTATTAGTTGCAATTATTCCGACAGCGCGACATGCGAAACGTCTAAAATAACGTGCGTACTGCGCGCACTACGTAATTCGTGTAAATTTATTATTAGTTTCGACAAGCAACGGCACACGGAGTTTGAATTCGTAATTACAGTGCTATCGTGGTCAACTATGCTCGCGGGAATTAAGGGCCTTTAGTTGCCGCGTGGGTGATTTCCTTGATTGAAATTACAACTGAGAGGAAGTACATGCGCTGCGGCGCGTCAGCGAGTTGATTAAATTCACCGGGCTTTTGTCTTCGATCCTTTTCGTTGATTTTCGGGGAGAAAAATTGCATTTTACAAATTGCTTACGAGGCACACAATTTCAGATACATTATCCACATTAAATAAATGGATTTTGTATTTGTCTTCTTTTGGCTGCGAGTTTTCGGAGCAAGTTCGCTTGATTTGACCTCATTTTTTTGCATTTTTGTTAACTGTAGCATGTTCGAATGAGACTTCGCGTTTGGATTATCGCCAGGTGAAATTAATGTAAAAGCTACATTTTGTTTTCTCTCTCTCTCTCTCTCTCTCTCTCTCTCTCTCTCTCTCTCTCTCTCTCTCTCTTTGTGCAATGTTTTATTCATGCGGCTGAATTATTAGTTTTGGACGCTGTGACATTTTCGAGTTTGAATTCGTAATCACGCCTCCGTCGGAGACACTACGTGTACTCGAGAGAATTAAGAGGAACCTCGTATATATCTTCTGCGTTAGTCAGAAATTGAATCTACGCATTTATATGATAAATTTTGAATTTTTTAATTTCCTTTCTTTTTTAACACGCGCGTGTTATGCAATTATTCGGAATCATATAGCGCGCGAAACAGAAACAATAAACTAATAAAGCCGAGGTTTGTTTTTTTCGCAATATTAATTTATTGATTTAGATGGGGGGGGGGGGGGGAAAAGGGGGG